>WWET01001906.1:1996-22436 GCA_011038615.1 Limnodynastes dumerilii | reverse complement strand
GTAATAGAACACGAGGGCATGAATATAAACTGGAGGGTGGTAGATTCAAAGGAAATGTGCGGAAAAATTACTTCACTGAAAGGGTGATAGATAAGTGGAATATTCTCCCATCTGAGGTGGTTGAGGCCAATACAGTAGAACAATTTAAACATGCTTGGGATAAATATAAGGGTATCCTAAATTGTAAACCAAATAGAGGGTAAATAGGGTCTAGGGTCAGTATAGTTTTGAATAAACAAATGGGCAGACTAGATGGGCCATGTGTCTCTTATCTGCAGTCACTTTCTATGTTTCTATGTAACTACACTCCTTGTATCCATATGTTTGGAAAACAGTGTCTCTCTCCTACCTAGGCATTCAGATTCCCTCATCTATATCTAACATTTTCTAGACTAACTAAGTCCCCTTACTCACCCAACTCACCAGTTTAACTAGAGGATGGATGCATCATGAGATTTTCTGGTTGGGGCGTATAGCGGCTTTTAAAATGACCACCCTACCTAAAATCCTCTATTTTTTGTGAACTATCCCTTACCTACTTCCCACCAAACTACTTAACAAGCTACGAACACTCATGACCTCATATGTGTGGCGTAAGCGCCCCCCTAGGAATGCGACTTCTCTGTTACCTCTCCCTAGAAATGCAGGGGGCAGGGCCGGTGCTATGGTGTTCGGCGCCTCCCTGCAAATTTTAAATTTGCGCCTATTTGTTTAACAATTTGCCATTATAGTTACTAGAGTATAGTATCCATGTAAGCATCTTCATAGGCAACCCACGGCATAGGCCATATAGGCAGCCGCCTATGGCCCAGCGCTTTTAAATAATAAAAAAAAAATGTTTAACTTTTTTTTTGTGCAAGCCTGGCGCCACTGGCCGCCAGGCTTGCATTTTGGTAGCGAAGGCCCCGCACGGGGCCACAGAAGCAAGTACAGGGTCGCCAGGTTCATCATCCTGGCGGCCCTGTATTGGCCTCCGTGGCCTCACGGAGGGGGCGTGGGACTCTCACGCTCTATAACTTAAAAGAAAATCTGCGGCCAGTGTAATTAACATTCTGGACAGGCAGGGCCCCCTTTCCCTTCCCTGCACGGAGAATGCACAGAAAGAGCAGTAGCTCTGTCCATACTGCACTAGCCCTGTCACACTGAGCCCTGCGCTCTTCTATAAGAAACGCAGGGCTCAGGCTTACTTTAATTCAGTCTGGAGGCGGGGTTGCAGCACTGGGTGACGTCATGACGTCACCCAGTGCATTACTGGGAACGGGGCCCAAAGCCAGTAATAGCTATATTACTGGCTTGGGCCCGTAAATAGAGGATGCTGCATCTAAATCCAGGGCCATATTTCAGGATAGGGATATCCAGGATAGGCGCCGGACATCCCCCGCTCCCTGCTATATAGATTGGCAGCGTTCATGCAGGAGACTGTATGAATTCTGCCAATCTGTATAGCAGAGAGCGGGATGCACCGCATCCCCTCGCGGAGCGGGTCGCGCCGGCCCTGATGATGACCACTATTGGAATCACTACTAATAAATGTACTCCCTGCTATATAGATATGCAGCGTTCATGCAGGAGACTGTATGAATGCTTCCAATCTGTATAGCAGAGAGCTGGGGATGTCCGGCGCCTATCCAGCATGGCGCCGGGATGCACGGCATCCCCTCGCGGAGGGGGTTGCGCCGGCCCTGGCAGGGGGTGTCCTATTGCCAGATCTGGTCCACTATCAACAGGTATGTATGCTGTCGCAGCTTAGAGATTGGTTTCTGGCTAGAGGTTCAAAGATGTGGGTGGACCTGGATACTCAGTTAATTCATTTTACCCATTAGCAGACCTCTTGTGGATGCCTCATCCCATTAAGACCTACAGGCTCCCCTCCCTTTCTCAGCATTTCTCAAGGCCTCAAAGTCTGGGATAATTGTGTGGTTGTTAACCGCTTGTTTTGTCTTCCATGTAGTAATTTGACTTTAGCAGCAATTACTAAAATATTCCCTAATACTAGCTTTAAATTGTGGAATAAGTGAGGTATAGAGTCACTCTCACAGATTTCCCATTCCCATGGCCCACACCCTTTTTCCCAGTTATAAGCAGAGTTTGGTCTATCCCACTCCAAACATTTTAGATATCTGCAATTGTCCCACTGGTGGGATACTATAAATCATAGAGGAGGCCCTATTTTGCTTGTTCCTGAACCTTACCTCTCTAGGTTGACCAAACCCTCAAGCAAAAGAGACATAACGTCTTGGAATAATACCCTGACTTTGGATCCCCTGTTTCCTAAACTGCAGGCCCAGTTGGTATGGGTACATAACCTGAAAATCTCCATTTCAGACTCCCAGTGGGAACGCATCTTTACTCTAGCTTTTCAATACTCTAAAGGTATAGACTACTCTGAAAGACAGCTTAAATGGCTGCATTGTCTATACTTTACTCCCGATAGCCTCCATAAAATATGGCCAAACCAATCTAAACTCTGCTGGCAGCTATGTGGTGAGGTGGAAGACATATATCATATTTTTTGGGACTGTCATGTCATTCATCCTTTCAGGATAGCAGTAGCTGCATTAATTTTAGACGTATGTAGGCTAGATTTTGCTCTCTCTCCAGAAATTGCTTTATTGCACTGCTATCCTAAAAACATCACTTCTGACTGTCAATATGTGATTGGTCACATCCTCCTGACAACAAAAACGCTCATAGGACAACTCTGGAAGTCCCAAACTACCACCCCTCTATATCCAAAATCATAGCCAAGGTTTTATTTTGTCACAATATGGAGACCCTGGGAGTTCCGTACTCCTCCAAAGCTACATCCCCTTAATGTTATGGTTCAAATGGGCTGAATTCATTTCTAGGAATACTCACCATCACTCTAATTCTCTCCCCACTAGTGGTGAATCTCCAGAGAGTGCATTCTCTGATAACACAAATTAAATTTGGTTGGAGTAAACCTATTCAAAGTTTCTTGTGCTCCCTTGTGCTCGGGAAAAAATCCCACCCCTCCTTTTTTCTTTTCTTTTTGTTGTTTTGTGGTTTCTTTTTCCTACCACCTCTGGAGCCATGCATGGTATGTTTAAATAAGAACAAGTTACCTGATGCATTTATTGTGATTATGAGCACATATTATGTGAAGCAGAACCACACTGCTTTAAATATTGTGACTAATGTATTCCCCTTCCATTCGTTCTTTTTCTTTTCTGTTCCCCCCCCCCCCCCCTTGGTTCTTTTTCTTTTCTGTACCCTCCCCCCCCCCCTTGTATTCTTTTTGAAACTTTAATAAAAATCTAATGGTTAAAAATTACAGACTGCGTTGAAACTTTTTATCAAAAACTTTAGCAGATTTTAAAAATATCTGTGAATACTCAGAAAAGAAACCTCTAAAGGATAACCTAACACATAAAGAAAGCTCTCAAAATGTTTCAAAGCAATCACCAAATATTAAAAAAAACCAGCAGACAATGGAAGGGGTTAGTGTTACTGGACAGAGCAGACTATTTAAAAGTATCATTTTGACAACTAAATGACTAAAATTTTAGACAAACTTAGAAGGTAATCCCTGTTCAAAATGTAACTATCTGTACAAAATGAGAAGGGGAGGGATCAGAATGCTATATTAAAGGACACGTTTGATTTTTTAAATGTTCAACATCCTGTTATCCCCACCTTCTATTATTTGCCAAATGTGCACAAGTCAGGGACCAACCCCCCGGTCCACTGATCATTTTTGGTGTTGGTTCCCTGACTTGCAACTTGTCACATTTGGTAGATTGCTATTTACACCCTATGTAAGTTGTCTAAAATCATTTATTAAGGATACCACCCTCTTACTTGAGATGATTGATACTTTGGTCTGGCGGGAACAATATCTCCTGATAACTGGTGATGTAGAATCCTTTGTATTCTAATATCCCACATGACAAAGGGATTAAAACATTGATTTAGTTATACAATCAAATTTCACTCTATCTGAGGTATTGAGAGAATTTTTGGTTAACCGTGTCTCTTTTATTTTAAAACAATTATTTTATATTCCATGGGTATTATTATTTACAAAAAAGAGGAACCACTATGGGGACCAGATTTGCCCTTAGTTACGCTAACCTTTATATGGGTTGTCTTGAAGACAAACTCATATGGGGGTGATCAGTCGGAGCAAAGCTGGTCATATACGGGAGATACATTGATGATTTGTTTTTTGTGTGGAATGGGGATCTTAATTCTGTTTTTTTGCTTATTCAATAACTTAATTCTAATTCTTATAGGCTAAAATATATGCATGCTGCCGGTTCATGAATGATGAATTTTTTGGACACTACAGTCTATGTGGATAGGGATTCCTTATAGATAAAAAAAAAATTATAAAAAATAAGTTAACAAAAGCAAATTTTTTAATTATAAGAGTTGCCATTTAAGAAAGTGGAAAGTGGAAACATAATATACCCCAGGAAACTGTTCCTCTGTGGTAGATTATAAAATACAAGGCCAAGACTTGAAGGATTCTTTTAATAATCAAGGTTATCCTAAAGAAATTGTTGAGAATGCTTATTTGAAAACTTTGACTACAGAAAGATATTCGCTTCTTTATAAGAATAAAAGTGATACCTTGAAACATAAGAATTTTGGCAATGATCTGTCTTTCATATATCAATTTAATTTGTGTGCTGGACAAATTAAAAAGATTGTTAAAGAGAATGTCAAAATTCTTTTTTTATTTTTTATTTTTTAATCTTTTTATTTAGGGTATCTTTTATTGAGGCACATAAACGGTAAGTGACGCAGCACTTACAAACAAGCGGTAAACAAATAGCACATAATGTGACTAATGTGATTAGGGAGGTTAATGCGTGGCTAAGAGATTGGTGTAGGAAGGAGGGTTTTGGATTTTTGAGCACTGGGCTGTTTTCTCAGTTAGATGCCATCTTTATTGCCATGATGGATTGCACCTGAATGAGGAAGGGGCTGCTGTGATAGGGGAAAGAATGGTTAGAAGGTTGGAAGAGATTTTAAACTAGGTTTTGGGGGAGAGGGGCAAGAAAGTATTTATGGGATAGACATTGAGTGCAGCAAGGGGGTATTTAATAAGAGTCAAGGGGTCGGATGGGTGGGAAGGGGAAGCGCAGCTGTTAAGAAGGTGCCCTTGTTAAAACCAATAAGAAAAACAGCCTTAGCAAAGGAAAAAATGAATAACTAAGGGAGAAAATAGACTTAAGTGTATGCCTGCAAATGCAAGAAGCCTGTAGGTAAAATGGGAGAGTTAGAACTAGAAGCAATGAAAGAGCAATATAATATTATAGGTATTACTGAGACATGGTGGGATGATACACAGGACTGGACAGCCAACTTGGAGGGCTATACTCTGTTCAGGAGGGATATGGTAAATAAAAAGGGAGGAGGAGTATGTCTTTATGTTAAGCCAATGTTAAAACCAAGTATACAGGAAGTTATCTATGAGGGTATTGGTGATAATATAGGCATTGTGGGTGGAAATATCCAGTGGAGGTAGAAGTTCAAAAAAGTTGCTGATAGGGATATGCTATAAACCAACAAATATTAGTTTAATTGAGAAAGCCCAACTTCTACAGCAAATTGAAAAGGCAGCACAGCTAGGTCAAGTTTTAATTATGGGGGATTTAATTATCCAGACATTGATTGGAAATAGAGTGTAGCGTTTTTTTAGTGTAAGCGCCCACGGGGAGGTATTTTTTCCTGTAAGGGGTTACAACCCATATAGGATTTTCTAGACATGTCCCAATTAGTAGAGGAACCAACTAGGAAGCAGTCTATACTGGACCTAGTAATAAGAAATAATGTAGAGGTTATATCAAATATTTAAGTAAGGGAACACTTAGGAAACAGTGATCATAATATGATCAGTGATCACATATGAAATTAGTTTCCAGAAGCAACAGTATAATGGATCAACTAGGACTTTAAATTTTAGAAAGGCTAATTTTAATATGCTAATGGTATCTATAAAAGGCATAGACTGGGACGCAGTTTTTGAAGAAAAAAATACAGAAGAAAAGTGGGCTGTCTTCAAAATGATGTTAGATACATATACGCATAAGTTCATTCCTATAGAAAACAAACGTAAAGTCTAAAAAATCAAGTCTAAACCAATTTGGCTAAATAAAAAGGTTAGGGATAAAATGAAAATGAAGAAGCATGCATTTAAATTGTTTAAATCTGAAGGAACTGAGGAATCCTTTCATATCTATAAGGAATGTAATAAGAAATGCAAAAGGGAAATCAGATTAGCAAAATAGAGACTGAAAAACAAGTTGCAAAAGAAAGTAAGACAAACCCTAAAAAGTTTTTTAAGTATATAAATGGCAAAAGGATCAGAAAAGATAATATAGGATCCCTAAAAATGAGATGAGTGGATTGATAAATGATGATAAGGAAAAAGCAGAGGTATTAAACACTTTCTTTTCTTCAGTGTTTACTATAGAGGAACAAATGTTAGGAATAGTACATAAAAATGAAAATGCAACTGTACCATTACTTAATATTTGTTTAACAAAAGAAGAAGTCCAAAGGCGGTTAAAGAAAATTAAGATAAATAAAGCTCCAGGCCCTGACGGCATACACCCAAGGGTTCTTATGGAGCTACATTCAGAAAATGCTAGACCGTTGTTTTTCATTGTCATAGACCCCCTTTTATAACAAAAATTACATAATCTACATAAGGGGGCTCTAGTGAGCGCTCTAGTGTAGCTGACGTAATTTTTGACGTCAGTAGGGTGCTATTATAGGGCACGACCACCAAATATGCATAAATGTCCCAACTTCCACACAATGTCTCTAACACAAGTTAGATGTGCCAGGATACATATGGTTCATTTTATCAGGGGTCAGATACCATCTGGTATAAATCCTAAAAGAGGTCTCACGAATAGCCACACTAATAGCAACCCTTGTGCGGATAACCTGCCAGTCTTCTAGCACCGATATGGTGCTTAAATCGGCTTCCCATTGGGCTTCATGAAGGTCTATAAGATCTGTATCTAGGACCAATATTGAGTGATATAGTTGGAGTGATATATTGCGCCATGAGCATTAGGTGAGTCTAAGCACAATTTTTCAAATTGAGTAAGTGATCTAGGTGAGGTAGTTAGAGTTAACAAAGTGGCGAATCTGTAGATATTGATAGAACCTTTTCTAGGGGAGGTGATGTTTTTCCTGCAAGTCTGAGAAAGATTTTGGTATTGACATACTCATAATATGCTGGAACCTCGTTATTCCTGCGAATGTCAAAATTCTTAATTGCCACCATACTCAATATTTGAAATTTCAACCTAGTGTAATTTTCAAACGTCCTCAAAATGTAAACAATTTCTTAAAAGCTATTTGAAAAAACAGATAGAACAAATCAATAAGTCACCTTCTTGTTTCCTTCAAAACCATCTTGCTGCTTTAAATGCTGTTATCCAAACTTTATTACATATAACCAATTCTATTAGTGTTAAAGGTATTGAACAAATTGATGCTACAGCAAGAGAAGGTGATAAATTCCCTCTTCTGTGTAAGAGGGAATCTTACTGGATCTTTAGGCTTAACACTCTTAGGGCTCTATTTACTTACCTTCCTCGTTCCCTGTGAAGGAAGCTGCATCAGGCTCGCTTATCATCGCAGCGAGCCTGGCAGCTTCCTTCACATGATTTACTAATACTCACCTCTCCTCCGAGGTCCCTAGATGAAACGCGGGTCGGTGCTGTGCTTCTCCTTCGTGCGATCCATGAATGAAGTACTGCACTTGCACAGTATCTCTCAATCAGGACTTAGAAAAATTTCAGTGCCGACATGAGAAACACTTCACATGCGCAATGCTTCTGTTTAGGCACTTTGAAATTTTTCCAAGTCCTGACATGACATGTGTAGTGTATTCATGCCGGGACCGGACAGCTGCAACCCGACGGGACGCCCAGACACGTGAGTAATGTTTATTCCTATTTTCTATGGGGTTTATTTATTTATTTTTTAACTTATAAAAAAAAATTTTTTATTTTCTTGGTATGATTTGTGACAAATGCCATGGACCATTTTAGTTGCTCTTCTTTGCACAGTCTCTAATGTATTTATGTCTTTCTCGAGATATGGCCTCTAGAACTGAACACAGTATTCTAGGTGAGGTCGTACCAACAATCTATAAATGGGCATCACTACGTCTCTCTTTCTGCTACTAATTCCTCTCCCTATACAACCAAAGCATCTGACTTGCCTTTCTTATTGCTTTGTTACATTGCTTGGCTACCTTTAAGTCACATGAATTGATGACTCCAAGATCCCTTTCCTCATCAGTGATTTCTAATGTAGTGCCATTAATGCTATATTGAGCCTCTTTGTTTTTGTGCCCCAAGTGCATGATTTTGCATTTTTTGGCATTAAACTGCAGTTGTCACACTTTTGACCATTCCTCTAGTCAACCTAGGTCATCCCTCATTTTTTGGAACCCTCCTGGCGTGTGTCTCCCCTGTTACATATCTTTGTGTCATGTGCAAAAAAATAAAAAAACACTGGTCCAAGTACAGAACTTCACTGGTTACCTTACCATCCCCAGAAGGGATTCCATTTACTACTACCCTTTGTTGGTCGTAGTCTATCCTGTAACCAATATTTTATCTATGCAATTATCTTTAAGTCCAGTCCCAAAGTTTCCAGCTTATTTAACAATCTGCGATGTGGCACTGTGTCAAAAGCCTTACTAAAATCTAGATATGCTATGTCTACAGCTCCTCCTTTATCCAATACTTTACTGACCCAGTCAAAAAATTCAATAAGATTAGTTTGACATGATCTTCCCCCAGTGAATTCATGCTGCTTGGGATCCTGTAAGTTACTGGATTTAAGATACTGTACAATTTGTTCCTTTAAAAGTGTTTCCATCAATTTCCCTACTACTGATGTGAGAGTCACTGGTCGGTAGTTTGACGCTTCTTCCCTACTTCCACTTTTATGCAGAGGGACAACATTTGCTATTTTCCAGTCCTCTGGAATCACCCCTGTTATTAGTGACTGATTGAATAATTCAGTTAATGGTTTTGCCAGCTCCCATCCAAGCTCTTTTAGTATCTCTGGATGTATCCCATCTGGTCCCATTGATTTGTCCACTTTCAGCTTTGAAAGTTCTTTTAATACCTGTTCCTCAGTGAAAGTAGTAGTAATTGCCCCCACTATATTAATAGCCTTCCCATTTAAAAGTGGTCCCTTCCCCTCTCATACTTTAGTACAGAAATAAATCCAGGAGTAAGAGTTCCACAATGAACCCCTGGCAGAGATCATAGTCCAGTATAGCCCAATACAGCAGCAGAGCTGGCTGGAGATTAGACAACAACACCAATGTCCCCCAAAGATCCAATTGCCTGTGTCATATCCAATTTACACTTTTTCCTAGTCACAATTTTCAGGCATTGGACCCTCCTAAGGGCAGGATCTCGGTAGCATAGGGAGGGGGGATTGGTCATGGGGTGTCTGTGGGGGTTAAGGGTTTGATTGTCCATCTTGAAGGACTCCCTGCTGGGAGGTTGCCATTAAGTCTGCCTTAGGCCTGTGCAAAAATACACCATCGGACACAGCGAAAAAAGAAAATACAAAACTTAGTATCAATGGCTGAATGCACTAGGACGGCAACCAAGTGGTAAGTAACTAGACTTTATTAGTAAATAACCATTCAAATATAGTAAAAAATCTTTCAAGCAGCTGCAACAATGTAACAGGCAGGTGTACCAAATATCCTTCATTAGTAAATAACCATTCAAATATATATACAAAAGGAATCTGCTGAGTGTGTAGTTCAATAAGGCACTGAAAATGTTGTAAATAGGGATGGTAAACTGGTCTTCGTTGGGCAGTAGTGAATTCTGTGCAAGGGAAGTAGTAAGCAGTTCACAGTCCGCAGTAACAAAGTCTCCTTTAGATGTAATGTTCCCTATTCGAATATTTAAAGGTAGCCCATGCGGCCTTCAGCATATTTCTAAATTTGACCGAATTGGTCATGTAAGTAGGGAATCTCCACATCCCCCCCCTCCCATCACCATTAATCGCATTTAGCTGGAACCATACTACCGCGTGATCTGAAATAATAATTGGTTCAATTTCGGTCTTTAGCATTCTGGGAAGGAGGGACTGTGAAACCAAAATATAATCCAAACGTGAGAGGGTGTTATACGCTGCTGATCTACAAGTGAAAGATTTGTTAGAGGGGTGCCTAACTCTCCATATGTCCACTAGGTGCAAGCGTTTTGCAAACTGGACTATTCCTAACTTCAGTAGTTTCATTGAGGATTTTTGCGGATGCTGCCTATCAAGTAGCGGGGACGCCACAAGGTTAAAATCCCCTCCTACTATTAAGGGACCATCCATAAATACATATAATTTAGTCAGGAGAGAGTTAAAGAAAGTTCTGTCATATACATTCGGGGCATATATATTACAGATAACTAATTTTTGCCAGTTGAATGAGACCTCACCGATCATATAACAGCCCTCCTTATCCAAAATCTGGGAATGGACCTCGCTCTGTAAGTTCTTTTTGACTAAAATAGCTACTCCCCTGGCTCTAGAATTAAAAGGTACGGCACCTAGTACCTTATATCCTTCACAATTTAATTTTTGCATCTCACTGTCTATTAAATGGGTCTCTTGAAGCAATATGATATCTAAACCTAACTTTCTAATATACACTAAGAGACGTTTTCGTTTTATCGGGGAATTTATTCCTCCCACATTCCAGGTTGCTACTTTCAGGTCAGCCATACGCCCCTAGGGCGAAAGATCTTGAAAGAAAAGAATACCACATGTAAAAGACCACAACACGAAATACATGATAATTAGTCATATAACGAAAAACTGAGGCAGCTAATTTTCTTGAAAATTGAACCATAAGCACTCTATGAATCTTAAGAAACGGCTGCAGAGCCGAGAGAGGCCGGTGGAGTGAGATATTGGTAAGATACCTTTGAGACTTGAGAGCTACATAACAGCCATATATAAACGAACATTTGCTAAACTGAATACTAGTGTACCTCCATGTAACTCTGGTGATTCACTTAATTAACAAACAATAGAAAATGGAGCTATCCCCCATTTCTAACCCTTATGGTAATCTGGGACTTCCGTAACAATCTGGGAATCAGAATATAGAAATATATGTGAAAACGTGAGTGTGCTTACGCCAGGTGTCCATCCTCAGTCACAGTAAGAGCACCGAAAGGAGAACCAGAGCATCTCTCAATAAAGGACGGAGCGTTCCAGACATGCAAGTAAAAGGAACATAGAAGAGATATGACCCGTCAACCAGCTTGCATGCAAGAGTAGGTACACAAAACAAAATTAGTCCACTACTTTAATCCATCTGAGTTGCCCACGATGCTTCCTGTAGTTCCACTGGCTCCTGATCCAAGAATTTTTGCGCTTCTGCAGGTGAAGAAAAATCTTTAAAATCTTTGCCTTTGAATAAACGCAATTTTGCGGGATACATGAGAGCAAATTTCCGCCCCGATTTAACAAGACCAGAACAAATAGGGACAAATTCTTTCCGGGCCCTGGCTACATCCACGGAATAATCCTGGAAAAACTGCAGATTGGCGCCTTCCCATACTATGTACTTAGCCCGCTTAGTCGCCGCCCAAAGTGCTGATTTGTGTAAAAAGTTGAGTACTTTGAAGATGACAGGGCGCGGTCTGGAGTTGGCACTTTCTCTTGGGGGTCTTGGAGCAGAAGTGGAATGCCAACTGCAGGAGGAGCAGACATGGAAGCGCTGGCTGTAGCCTGGTGACTGTTGAGAGGCACAGAGTCCTCTGATGCCGTAGAAGGTGAGGGTGGTGGAGAGCCCTTAGCAGCCTGTTGTTTCCTGGACCGCGCAGAATCCTCATGCGCCGGTCCTGGAGCCGCGGTCGCCATCTTGCCTCCTCCCCTCTGTCCCTCCTGTCTGGTGCGCTGAGTTTTTGAGGGCATATTAGATTTAAGGTACCTGTCCATCAGTTACCGTTAGATGCAGGGAGGTTTCTGGTGCCTGGTCTCCCATTCGGCAGTGCAATATCGCAGGATCACAGGCAGAATGATAGATGGCACTGGCAGAGCTCAGCGTCGCGGCGGCTTCTCACATGCCGGCCGGAAACGGAAGTCGTCTCCTTTAGATGTAAAGGTAATACGAATGTTCACAAATAAGCAATAGATTACCATGGTTCCCAAGAGTGATTTAGCATTGAGAGTCCGCAGATGGATTGATCTCAACAAGGAACCCGGGTCCTAGTTATGCGTCCTTGGTGCTGAAGGGTATCTAGTAGTCAGTGTCCTCAAAGTACCTTCAACAAGCGGGATCCTTGTTGTGCAGATTGATGGTAAGCACAGTAGATACAATGGAAGAACCATTTTTTGCTTTTTAAGTAAATTGTTATTTTTTTATATACATTTTTAGTGGTGTTTATTCATTTGTTGTCCCTACTTTCATTCTCCCCTATGACATTCTGATTGAGAATACAATTAATTAATTAACCAACCATCATCTGTGAGAGGGCTTGAAAAAGAGCTCAGGACTCTGATTATGCATAACGCCTTGAGAAAGTCCCGGGGGCGGGGACGAAACACATAAGATTTTACCTCGTTATCAATCAGCTGCTTTTATCTCTTTACACACATCGGCTAAGTGTGTATTTCTTAGCAGTACTTCTAGTGTCTCTCCTCCACTGTGTGTATGATACAGAGAGCAAGCATAGTGCACTGTAAGTTTGGTTCTTCCATCAGCAGTTTCGATCAGCTGATTCTTCCATTGTACCTACTGTGCTTACCATCAATCTGCACAACAAGGATCCCACTTGTTGGAGGTACTTTGCGGACACTGACTGCTAGATACCCTCCGGCACCATGGACGCATAACGAGGACCCGGTACCTTTTTGAGAACAATCCATCTGCGGACTCTCACTGCTGAATCACTCTTAGGAACAACTGTAATCTATTGCTTATTTGTGAACATTGGTATTACCTTTACCTTTACATCTAAACGGGACTTTGTTACTGTGGACTTTGATCTGCTTATTACTTCCCTTGCACAGAATTCACTACTGCCTAACGAAGACCAGTTTACCATCCCTATTTACAACATTTTCAGTGGCTTTTTTGAACTACACACTCAGCAGATTCCTTTTGTATATATATTTGAATGGTTTTTACTAATGAAGAGTAGTCACTTACCACTTGGTTGCTGTCCTAGTGCATTCAGCCAATTATACTAATTTTTGTATTTTCTTTTTTCGCTGTGTCCATTAGTGTATTTTTTTTTTCTGGGGAATTTTCAGAAGTTCTCCCGCACAGCTGAATTTTACTTAGGGCCAGAGACTTTTTTAGAATTATATTAAGCCTGTGCAAACCCTTTGATGGAGATAACCCCTGCCTCTTGTAGATCTCAGATAGGAATCAGACACTCCCAGAATTAACCCTTAGCAGTCATTTGTGATGTCACACACCTCTAGTTTCCTGTAGAGGGAGGAGGGAGGAATTAGATACACTCAAAGTCCCCCTGATCTCTTCCTGTGGTCTGTAGGGATGTATGACCATACATGGACTTCCTGCAGAGCGGGGAGGGGGAAGGATCAATGCAGCTACAGCCCCCTCCCCTCATCAATTTCCTGTAATCAGGCTTATCTCTAAAAAAAAAAAACACACATCACACATTACACATACAATAACTACATAAAACAATGTACACTCTCTATAGAAACTCCCTATTACACAGGTATCTGGTATCACACACAAGTTCCCTGGACAACAAGGCTAAAAAGTACAGACTGGGTATGGATTTGGATAAGGGGTAACTCTAGTTCCCTCCCCAGCCTGTTTTTTCACAGAGTGTCTGAGATATTACATCTGCTCATTGTACACTGCTATCTGGGTATTCCATCTGCTCATTGTCTGTTGTGTGTCTGAGTTATTACACTTGCTCATTGTACACTGCTATCAGAGTATTATATCTGCTCATTGTATATTGCGTGTCTGCTCATTTTACGCTGCTATCTGAGTACTTTTTCTGCTCATTGTATGTTTCATGTTTGTTATGAAATCTGCTCATTATATACTACTATCTGAGTCATACCTATACTCTTGGGTTACATCCCCATCTGAGTATTTACATTTCTCTTGCTCTCTGTCACCTTTCATCATTGTCCTGTGTCACTCTGTAGGTGTATGCTTCAGTTCAGATCCCTCACTATTCTTCTTGTCTGGTTGTTGTATGCTGTGTGCCTGTATGACCTCTGAGAGGGGTTGCTGGTTTATTCTCCATAAATCTGTGGGTCACCTGTACTCTGGCAGGAGTCTTCCTTTCTCACCTTTTAATATTAAACTTCCTCTGTTTTTCCTGATCTGTTTCAGTACCACTTACCTGGGTGTTGTTGTCTGTACATCAGAACACTGGAAGAAGGTACTGGGGGCAACGACCTGCTACTGGCCTGCAGCCAAATCCTTCCGCACCATCAGGGGCTCTGGTGAAAACCTGGCCAGTAGTTAGACTCCGTGTCTTAGTACCATACTCCCATAACATGAAATGCATTGTATGCAAATATGTACTTTATTATTATTATTATTATTATTATTATTTTTATTATTATTAACACTTAATTATATAGTGCCACAATTTGTCTGCAGCACCTTACAGAGAATATTAGACATTCACATCAGTTCCTGTCCCTATTGGAGCTACATACTAAGGTCCTTAAAACATACATACAAACACATACAGACTATGGTTAATTTAGTTAGCAGTCAATTAAACTACCAGTATATTTTGTGGGAGAAAACCAGAGCACTCAGAGATGGGAGAACATACAAAATCCACACAGATAAGGCTTAGTCCAGGAGGTCTACTCTGAAGACTGGATCTTGATTTAGGATCCAGATTCATACAGAACATGTGGTACAATTGCAAAAAGTGGCCGAACTGTGATCCTACCAATCAGAAAGCACTGGTAGCAAAAATCTGGATCCAGTCCCTAATCATCAAATATTTGACCACATTATTCCAGTTATATATAATATAGTTATATAATTTAACATTTGAGATAACAGAATGCAGATTATACACCATAAATTATGTTTTTATTCAGTCTAGTCTGCATCTGAAGTTACCTCTTAAGCTGGTCACACACTATGAGATAATTGGGCCCATGAGCTTATATACAGATTATCATTTAATTTATGACATGTTGAAAACAAAAACAAAAAAAAGGTCCAAAAACATCCGATAATCCAATTATATAAAATGTCTACATCCTGTTAGGTACAGCTCAGAGTGATGAGACATAGGCCCGATTATTGGGTGGTGTATGTGCACTGTGTTATGTTGCTGGAGACTGAAGTGTTATGACAGGCACTGGAGACATCATATGGCTGGCATAAATTTTCATAATGATACATACATTTTGGTTTGTTGTTTTTTTGCATTCATTTACCTCTAAATGAACTCAATGAGCTTCAGTGTGTCGAACCCTTATATTTTACAGTAGTTTTTCAAGGTAATTAAGTTTTCTTTTTTTAAAACTTCCATAAACAAAATAGCATACATATTAATATTTGGTAATGTTTGTGAAGAGAAGTCATTCTCATGAGACAAATATGACAGATCATGTAACAATTAATTTTCACAAATTCTTAACTAACATCAGAATGCATTTATATCATTATCCCTTAGGGCTAATGTTTAATTAAGTCATAAGAGGTTCATATGACCTACGCATTAGTGGATGAAATTCTGCATCTCCTTCGGGAAGACTTGACAGTGTTTAGCAAATGCTAACTAGTAAGTAGCTAAATGTCTTGTAGAATAAATTGTTAAATCATAATTTTAACACACATACATTGGCAACGTTTTAAGTTAGTTTTATAGGTTTTATAGTTTTATTTAATCTTTTATTTTTGTATGGTCCGCTGTTGTGTCAGGCATCTACCTGTAACACCAAACAGTCCCTCACCCAACCCAAGGTTGCTACCTGATTCTAGATGACTAGATGGGCCAAGTGGTTCTTATATGCTGTCAAAATTCTAAGTACTATTGCAGCCTAGACAAGAGCCATTCTAGGTTACCAAAAGTGGTGGCATTGGTACCACTTGGTGTAAGGGCTAGGTGAAACCACATTCTCATTGCTAAGGGTACGTCAAGTATCACACCTGTCCTCAGCTGGTGCTGGAGAAAAGTAATTTGCAAAACTCTCTTCGACAATAGGGTCAGTGCAACCACTTAATGGTGCCATTTCTCCTCAAACTCTCCAACGGGTCCTATCTTCTTCTCAGGACTGGCTCACAGCTATCTTTCAATTGGCTGCTGGTGAATCCTCATTAATTCGCCAAACTCTGTTTGGGATTGGAAAGGATGATTTTTTTTTTAGAATTTTAAGGACTAAAGCCATGGGATGGCTGAGGTAATAATAAAAAAGAGGAGATTACCTCTTGAGATAAATAAAAAATATTTTTGTGTTCACTCTGTAATGGAGATAATTCAGAAAAGTTGTCTTCCATCCAGTCATTGAGCAGCACTGAGAGTTTTATAGTTCATAACATATATAACTAACAAAATACAACAAATGTATGGGGATCAATCATGCCATACCACCAATATCCTACTCTAAACCTGGGTACACACTGCAAAAATTGTAACGTTATGCAATATATTAAAAAATGTTACCCAAAATTGAAAGTCCCAATGCTTGTATACATACCGACATGATTTACTGGCAGCTCTGTGACTTTCATCTTTCTTTCAGATTGTAACATAATATAGGCACATTAATCTTTTGAAAGTACTACAGTGTGTACCCAGCGTAACACATGCAGTCTAGAATAAATACATAAATAAAATAGGAATGTAAAATCTTCTCTCTTATCCTCTTATCTGTCTTAATTCTGGGCCCTGGTACAGCAACTTCTTGCCCCCCCCCCCTAATTATTTAATAATACATACTTTTACGCCATCAAAAGGGGCGTGTTCATACCTATTGGGGTCATGGGCTGTGCCTCCTTGGATTCATGCTAAGTAGGTTTAAAGCATTAGGCCATTTATAGAATAAAACCTGCATTGTTGCCTACACCATTGGCAGAGGTGTGCGCACACCCACTCACTGGAGCATGATATATCTCCCAGCATTTGCTTGTATACATACCGACATGATTTACTGGCAGCTCTGTGACTTTCATCTTTCTTTCAGATTGTAACATAATATAGGCACATTAATCTTTTGAAAGTACTACAGTGTGTACCCAGCGTAACACATGCAGTCTAGAATAAATACATAAATAAAATAGGAATGTAAAATCTTCTCTCTTATCCTCTTATCTGTCTTAATTCTGGGCCCTGGTACAGCAACTTCTTGCCCCCCCCCCCATTGTTTAATAATACATACTTTTATGCCATCAAAAGGGGCGTGTTCATACCCATTGGGGTCATGGGCTGTGCCTCCTTGGATTCATGATAAGCAGGTCTAAAGCATTAGGCCATTTATAGAATAAAACCTGCATTGTTGCCTACACCATTGGCAGAGGTATGCGCACACCCACTCACTGGAGCATTATATATCTCCCAGCATTGCAGACAAATGTCATATATATCTTAAATAAAAATGTAATAATATGTTGTAGTCTAAATTATACATCAATCCATTCACCACACCCCCATCCTTGTATGTCTCAACCGCCTTGAATATCCCAGTCATCCTTTCCCCCCTTAACGTGTCTAGCCATTTTTTTCACACCTCTAGTATGTCTCCAGGCAACAGTTAACCCCCCTTATTTTTCTCTTGTATGTTTCCAGCAATCATTTCTCTCCAGTCCCCAGCCATTTCTTATTGATCCTTTAATAGACTTATCTCGGCTTTGCTGATGTAACAGTCCCCGTGTCTGTGCTGTGTCCTACAGCATATCGTTTTACGTATATTTAACAGCAGTATAGGGGGATGATTCTCTTCTGACACTATTGTTTATTTAAGCATATTTTTTTATAACTTAATACGTTCAATGTTGTTCACCAATTATCCAATAATCTTCTACAATGCTTCAATATGTGTATTTATATGTTTGGCATAAAAGTTCCTATTTCTATTTAAAAAAAATGTACTTATATTTTTCAAAGAAATTGTTTTGAAAGGTTTCAGAATTCATCTGTCATGAACAGTCCCTCCTTTATCCATCCCAAACTAAATCTGCTGCTTACTAAATCACCATAATAAAGGAAATTCTCAGCTATAGCTGTACCATTTTATGTGTTTCTTTTCTATTATACATTTCCCCAGGGGTGTGGTTATCTCTAGAATACATTGTATATTGGTTCACATGCTGTTCTTATCCTGTTACATCATTTGGTAAACCTAAAAATGGGGTATTATACCAACAAACGAAAGGAAATAAAAAGAGAAAACTTTTCAGTGAACTTCAAGACATAGTCAAACAAAAAAAACATTATGAAAAACTGAATGCTGTTTAAGCATAAAGGCCCTTAACTGCATTCTGTAGCACACCAGTAGCCATTTCAGGTCAGGTTTAAATCATCCAATCAGGTTAAGCCTTGGAGGCAGGCTGGGGTGGGACCTTGGGGGGTTTATAATGCCCTGCTGCCATTTTCATGCATCCTTCCCTGGAAATCGTTGGTGGCTGAGTATCATATTAATTGTGTGCTTATTACTTACCTGTCATTTCCTGAGCTGTCCTTCTTAAGGCTCTTTCTCTCTTTCTAGGCTCTCCTTAAATCCTTTTATCTTGATCTTTCCTCCTGTTAGGGCTCTCCTTATCCTTCTTTGTTCCTTTCAGCTTGTCCTGTTATCTTTCCTCCTCTATATCCATCCGGTGTGTTTCTCCTTCCTTCTTTTTCTCTCTAGCCTCCTTGCGCTGCCCGCCCGACAATCTCCCTCACCCCTTCCAGCATTGCCATTATGCCCCATCCCATGTGCTTCCTGGCCCTCCCTCTTAGGCTGCAGCCTGTGACGTCCGACAGAGCGTCGCATGACACTTTCGGTTAACAACAAGGATGTCTGGCGGAAGTCCGAATGGCGGCCCCTATCTTGGATTCTTCCACCCAGGCTCCCAGGTGGCAAGGTGAGGGTGGTCCTGGATGTAGAGGGAGATGCGGGCACAGGTTACGGAGAGGCTCTGCTGCCTCTGGCCATGCGCCCGCTCGTAGCAAGGCAGCTAGTTCTGCGGGAGCCGGGGGGCACTGTGGATTAGTTCCCCTCCTCCTCCACTAGCTCCACCAATGTTATTGCTGACTTTGTGCCCATTGGGCCACCACTGCAAAGGGGACCTGGGCCCAGTCCCATGCAGGGTGATAACCTGCAGGCTGGATGGACTGGGTCTACGGCATCTACCCCTTCACTAATACCTGACAGGCAGCTCTTGACGTGGTAATTCCTGTGTTTTGTGACACCTCTTAGGTATGAATATGGGCCTTTGGCTTGCGTAGTAGGTCATTTTGTAAATATAAAAAAAATATATAGCAGCAGAAGCTTCTTAGCATCAGCGGTAGAGTGAGAATGCCCAAATTTCCTCCCTCTGAATTTGCCCCTGTTTTAAGTATAAATTTAACTATTAATATTATTAGTATGTGTATGAATTGTATATATAGGTACACAATATACTATATATTGCTTAGATTGTCTAAAATGTTCTTATTTTAACTAAGAATTACCTAACTATGTGTACCTCAAACTTTTAACAGTTGTTGAACTGCTTCTAGCAGTAAGTATAATTCTTAGCACTGTCTCAGGTTTCTACATTACGATTATAGGAGTTCTACATGACAGGAAAATAATAGAAATATGTTGTTTAAGAAAATACTTACTATAAGTTTACAGATGTATTCTTTAATCAGTAGAATTCGGAATAATTGTTCCCATTGCATTTTCTTATATGTAAATTTAACATAGCGCAATGCAGGATACTGTATGCTAGGGGTTCTCAAGTGGTACGCGTACCTTTGGCAGGTGGTACGCGGAGGCAGGGCCGGATTTCCTCCGTTAATAGGCCCAAGCCAGTAATATAATTATTACTGGCTTTGGGCTCCTTTCCCAGGAATGCACTGGGTGACGTCATGACCGCACCCCCGCCTCCCGCACTGTATGCCTGAGCCCTGCGTTTCTTAGACAAGAGCGCAGGACTCAGTGTGACAGCAGCTCAGGCACAGTGCAGGTGTCTCTCTTTCTGTGCACTGCATGCATAAGCGTTAGAAGGGAAAGGGGACCCTGCGTGTCCAGAATGTTAATTACACTGGCCGGCAAATTCTACAAGAATCTGCTGGCCAGTGTAATTAACATTCTGGATACGCAGGGCCCCCTTTCCCTTCTAATGCCTATGCATTGAGTGCACAGAAAGAGCAGCAGCTCTGTCTTGAGTACAGCCCGTGCGCCGCTGAGGATCTGTGACATCAAGAGGTAAGAGAAGGGTTTTTATTTTTACAGGAGGATATACACACAC
>WWET01001905.1:300551-311055 GCA_011038615.1 Limnodynastes dumerilii | reverse complement strand
ATAAAGGAACCAGGTAATATGTATGAGTGATAACGGAACTAGGTAATATGTATGAATGATAAAGGAACCAGGTAATATGTATGAGTGATAAAGGAACCAGTTAATATGTATGAGTGATAAAGGAGCCAGGTAATATGTATGAATGATAAAGGAACCAGGTAATATGTATGAGTGATAAAGGAACCAGGTAATATGCATGAGTGATAAAGGAACCAGGTAATATGTATGAATGATAAAGGAACCAGGTAATATGTATGAGTGATAAAGAAACAAGGTAATATGCATGAGTTACATCTTTGTTGGATAGAAGCGCGGCCATTTCTTTTGCTACTGGGAAAAAACATCTGCCTGGCGCATGCGCAGATCGGCTTTTCAGCTGACCTTTCGCTTGCGCCCGCCGTCGCTAGCGAGGTCTGGTTCAGGCCCTAAGTCACACCATTATAATGGAGGGGGTGCAACTAAAGCCTGAGATTTACATTAAACAAACGCGCAAGATACTGCTGATCATCTCCGGGATTCTGGGAGAAATGCTCCGGTACATTCTGGAAGGATTGACCACTATAGACCATAGCCATAACCCCCAGACACCTCTGTTACTGAGCAAGGGCCAGATTTACTAAGCTGCGGGTTTGGAAAAGTGGAGATGTTGCCCATAGCAACCATTTAGATTCTTGCTTACATTCTGTAGTATGTAATAGTAAAGTGAGAGCTAGAATCTGATTGGTTGCTATTGATTAGTAAATCTGGCCCCAGATGTCTGTGAACGTCTGATCTCACTATTAGGCATTTCCCCCGTGCACAATGATCACAACTGAATGCAAAAGTGATCACATCCTACGTTTTGTACAACCCCCTAACCCTAACCCCATGCAAATAATGGGTTTAAGCACAAGATAGACGAGTACACAATTACACAAATATACAAGTACACAAACACACAATTACACAAATATACAAGTACACAAATACACAATTACACAAATATACAAGTACACAGTTACACAAATACACAAGTACACAAGTACACAATTACACAAATACACAATTACACAGGTACACAATTACACAAATACATAAGTACACAGTTACACAAATACACAAGTACACAATTGCAGGTGAGCACAATGCAGTTCTATCCCAGACACATTCCCTTACACGGCGATGCAGGTGTATAATGGAAGTGCTGCCTGTTCCTCGCTGACAATGTCACATGCTCTCTGATCTATGATCTATTGTTCACATCAAATCAATGCGTGGCACCTGCGTGGAGAGAGGAAGAATGTGGCATCATTGTGGAGATAGCCAAGACGTGGCACTAGCATGGTGACAGGCAACACGCACTCCTCTCATCTGACCATATGAAGAAGAAGCAGCTTCATCTCTGCGTGATATAAGAGGTATAAGAGGGCGATGGGGGCCATTATTTCTTATAAAGTCATTTTACTGATATATAAACCTTGGGCCTGATCCAGAACTACGCGTCGCAGCGAATTTACGCGTGGCTGAGACGTAAATTTGCTGTTTTGTACGCACGGCGTATGCACACCATAGAAAATACGCACATTAACGTAGCGTAATTGTGAACGTATGGGCCATTCACGTATGTGTCACGTAAATACTTGCGTGTGGGCGTGCCGATTTTACGTTAGTCCAAATTACGTGTGAAATACGTGAAGTAGGCGGGGGTTGTATTTAAAGTGTACAGTATGGGCGTGCTTAGCTGCGTAAATTCAGCCCATACGTACGTGTGCGTATGACTGCGGTTACGTTGGAAAAAGTTAAGGTAGGGTTTGGAAAGCGTATCTTGACAAAATACGTCCGTGCAAGGGGTGTGCCGAGGGGAGTGTAACGAATTTAGGTGCACGAAAATATGCTCCGCGAATAAACGTACGGTAAACGTAGTTCTGGATCTACCCCCTTGTGCAATACAGTTACATAGAAACATAATGCAATTAAAGTATTTATACATGACAATGTTTATAGTAAAGGTCTATATAGTATATCTAATAATCAAGACTGAAATATCATGTCAAGGGAATTGCCAGGCTTATAATTGCGAACCCATTCATTCATCTCTCCCTTCTTAACTGTGAATATGGTCCAGAGTATACTGTCACCTGACTAAGAGGAAACGCCCACTTATCACTCAGCCCCGCCCTTCTGTTTTATGTCTGGATGGGTACACAGAGAGAGGAAACACTCATACTGTCACCTGACTAAGAGGAAACACCCACTTGGCACTTCAGCTCCTCCCCTCTGTGAGACGTGTCACTGTTCATGTCCTGAAGGGTGAGAATATGCTCTGACAATGTGAATAAGTAGAGGCAGCGATATAGTGAGTCCATGTCAAGGTTTGCTCTGCTATAGATTTGCTATTGGGGGTGATTTCATTCAGTTGTCTTTATGTACTCATATTATTTTTGGCCCACATTTTATCCCCAGACCATGTTTGTGTTGAACAGCAGCCACATCCCATCTACGTTCCTCCTGATGGGCCTGCCCGGGTCAGAAGCCATCTATTGCTGGATATCTCTCCCGTTCTGTTTCATGTTCTTCATTTCCATAGCCGGTAATGGACTCATTCTTCATGTGATCATCCGGGATTATAAACTCCGCCAGCCCATGTTCCTCTTCTTCTCAATGTTGGCCACCACTGATGTCCTCTTTTCTCTTGTCACAAGCCCTTCGGTGCTCGGCATTTTCCTGTTCCACTATCATAGCATTAGGTCTCCGGTCTGTCTCTTCCAGATGTTCTTCATCCACTCGCTCTCCATTGCGGAGTCGTCGCTGTTACTTGCCATGGCTTATGACCGATTTGTGGCCATCTGCCATCCTCTAAGATACACATCAATTCTCACCAGCTCCATGATCACCAAGATTGGGGTGATTTCTGCCCTCCGGGGGGCTCTGATCCACATTCCCCCAGTGACCAGCCTCCTATTTCTTCCATATTGTAAGGGCAACACTCTGTCCCATTCTTACTGCTTGCACCAGGACGTAATGAAGCTGGCCTGTGATGGGACCAACACCTTCAACATCATGTATGGTCTTGCAGTCATTCTCTGTACATTTACGCTGGACTTAGTCCTTATCATTCTGTCCTACGTCCTCATCATTAAAGCTGTGCTTGATGTCACCTCAATGAGGGAACAATATCGTCTAATTAATACTTGTGTCTCTCACCTCTGTGCTGTATTCATGTTCTATGTTCCCATAGTGACGTTATCCATAGTTCACCGATTTGGGATTCAGGTGTCTCCAGTCTTTATAAACTTTATGGCCAATACTTACCTGTTTGTTCCACCTATGCTCAACCCTATTATCTACAGTATCAAATGCCAACAAATCCGCGTGACCTTGTATCAAAAGTTTTACAAATGGAAGCTAGATTTGTAAAGGTGAATCCAGTCTCTACGAGCCACCTGCTAATAGATAATATTTCTACAGTGTGTAAATAATAAGCAAATGATAAAACTAACAACAAAAACGAAGAATTATTATATAACACAGGGGTATAACTATAAGGAAGACATTTTTAACATGGAAGCATATTAGAAAAGAGCAGCAAAAAGTAAAAGTGGGTATTGAGGATCTTTAGGGATGAAATAAAGGACCTGATCCAGACTGAGGTATATGCAAAACTGGGACTCGCTTCAATCAAAGAGAGGAAAAGAAAACATTGCACAATGTCATCGGATCACTTGCAGCAGCTACAGGACGTGTCTAAGTCCAGGATGATGATGATGGTGGTGGTCTAGACTCTACAGACCATTGGACAGCGTTTAACCTTGTGATCGCTTTACTAAAGGTCTGGAAATGTTGCTTTGTGTTGACAGCCCAGGGAATCGGGAGAATCGAGGGAATCGGGGGGAATCGGGGGAATCTGAGGAATCGGGGTGGAATCGGGGGATTGGGAGGAATCGGAAGAATCGGGGGGAATCAGGGAAATTGGGGGGGGCTTTTTGTTAACTTTGTTGAGTTTACAAAATGAATTATATCCATTAATAGTAATATAATTATGACCACTGTACTCTACATATGAATTGTCAGCTCATAGACAATACTCTCACAAAGAAAAACCAATATTTGAATGAAGGGGCATTGCAAATGGAAAACCTTTCATTCATCAAAGAGCTCTGAGGACAATGTGAACTGTTCTCTATTTAAAGGGATTTTAAAGGAATTTTCAATAGCAATTGCTGGTAAAGCAATACTAACTGTGGATATTAGATGTTAGATGTTAGATGTATATACGTAGCACCAATATTTACAGTGTTTATGTGTACTGAAACTAAGAATACAGAATGCCGTATTTAGGCATGAAGGCAGATAAATGGCAGGCTATCTGGTACACACAGTAGTCATGTAAGGTTGATTGTAGGGTGAATCTGAGGAATCGGGGGGGAATCGGGGGATTGGGAGGAATCGGAAGAATCGGGGGGAATCAGGGAAATTGGGGGGGGCTTTTTGTTAACTTTGTTGAGTTTACAAAATGAATTATATCTATTAATAGTAATATAATTATGACCACTGTACTCTACATATGAATTGTCAGCTCACAGACAATACTCTCACAAAGAAAAACCAATATTTGAATATGAAGGGGCATTACAAATGGAAAACCTTTCCTTCATCAAAGAGCTCTGAGGACAATGTGAACTGTTCTCTGTTTAAAGGGATTTTAAAGGTATTTTCAATAGCAATTCCTGTTAAAGTAATACTAACTGTGGATATTAGATGTATATACCTAGCACCAATATTTACACTTTGCGTTGGCTAGTAAATCATCCTCATTGTCCGTGTCCATTGTAATCTTGTCAGTGTCTATGTATACTGAAACTAAGATAACAGAATGCCGTATTTAGGCATGAAGGCAGATAAATGGCAGGCTACCTGGTACACACAGTAGTCATGTAAGGGGTTGATTGTAGGGTGGGATAGGTAGCCAATCAGCATAGGGCTTAGAGGGTGGGCTTCTGGGGGGGATAAGGGGTGGGGGGTATAAATTAAGATTACAGGAAGTGCTATCCCTTCTTGCTTCAGCTTTTCTCTTTTGTACCTTTCCTGTTTATTCTATTGATTAATATGTTTTAATTTCAGACAGGGCATAGGTTAGCGGTTGCAGTGAGTGGTCAGCAGCTATTTCATGTTAATTAAGGGCGTAGACAAGGTATGGTTCAAGGGTGGACACTCCTTTCTAGAGTAGCTGGTAGCCATGCCAGGTGGCTGGGTCTCGGTATGCCACCCTGAGCCTTTGGGGAGCGCAATGTGAAAGAGGGGGTGATTCGTGTAGCCATAGCTTTCCATAGCACCGAGGACCAGGGCTGCCTGTCCTCCGTTTGGGGTCTCCCTTCAGCTGACCTCCTCACCTGCTGGTATGCCACCTCACCATAATTCATTGTCCGTTTTAATTATTAATAAAATCTATGCCCCCTTTTATAAAGCCAAAAAGTTGTATGTGTCTTTATTTATAGATACTTATGAGCAGCGTGTGTAACAGGTCAGCCTTGGGCAGTTTATTGGAATGACAATCAAGCCTTCTCCTTTATGTTGTAGTCTTTAGTCTTGTGACATGTGGACTTGATTTGAGTTTGATCTCACTTTGATCATAGATTACAATGAATCTTATGTTAAATGGGCAACCTGACCTGTGTACAATAAATCTGATATTTGCAATGTTGTCATTTATTTCCCTGCTCTGACCCCTAGGTATGTGCCATGGACAATGGGAATCTTAATGATATTTTTCCTCCATGATCCATGCATATCTGAGCACACAATTTACCATGAGACGCAAAGGACAGTAGCGATCGTTCACTTCCACCTTGTTATAGCTTTTACCATCTGGGGTTTTTCGTGAAAATCTATGTTGTTTTTATGTTTTACAAGTGTTTTTTTTACTAAATATTTGGTGCTAATGTTCATACTTAGTTTTTTTTATTGTTTCTCTGTGTCTTATTCTCTCACATGGCGCATGGAAACACTCAGGTCTCACATTCTACATAAAAAAGAGCTGGTTGTAAAAATTTACCATTTATTTACCATTTACGTTTTACAGTACAGACAGCATCCATATGCTGACACTTCTTAGCTGTAAGTCTCTAATTGTGTATAGTAAATAGAACCACATTTAGTCCTCTGATTGTTATTTTTTGTTCTGTTTCTTCTGTTTTACTGTTTCTTCTCTTTTTTCTGTTTCTTTTCTTCTGTGTCTTACGTTTCTTCTATGTCTTGTGTATTTTCTGTTTCTTCTCTTTCTTCTGTTTCTTCTCTTTCTGTTTCTTTTTTGTCTTCTCTTTTTTCTGTCTCTTCTCTTTCTTCTGTGTCTTCTCTTTCTTCTGTGTCTTCTGTTTCTTCTGTGTCTTCTCTTTCTTCTGTGTCTTCTCTTTCTTCTGTGTCTTCTCTTTCTTCTGTGTCTTCTGTTTCTTCTGTTTTTTCTGTGTCTTCTCTTTCTCTTACTTCTGTTTCTTCTGTCTTCTGTTTCTTCTGTCTTCTGTGTCTTCTCTTTCTTCTGTGTCTTCTCTTTCTTCTCTTACTTCTTTTTCTTCTTTCTTCTGTTTCTTCTGTTTTTTCTGTGTCTTCTCTTTCTCTTACTTCTGTTTCTTCTGTCTTCTGTTTCTTCTGTTTTTTTATGTGTCTTCTCTTTCTCTTACTTCTGTTTCT
Source organism: Limnodynastes dumerilii (assembly GCA_011038615.1). Lineage (NCBI taxonomy): Eukaryota > Metazoa > Chordata > Amphibia > Anura > Limnodynastidae > Limnodynastes > Limnodynastes dumerilii. The sequence continues at coordinate 304,392 of WWET01001905.1, read as the reverse complement.
TCTGTCTTCTGTTTCTTCTATCTTCTGTTTCTTCTGTCTTCTGTGTCTTCTCTTTCTTCTGTGTCTTCTGTTTCTTCTCTTACTTCTTTTTCTTCTGTCTTCTGTTTCTTCTGTTTTTTCTGTGTCTTCTCTTTCTCTTTCTTCTGTTTCTTCTGTTTTTTCTGTGTCTTCTCTTTCTCTTACTTCTGTTTCTTCTGTCTTCTGTTTCTTCTGTGTCTTCTCTTTCTTCTGTGTCTTCTGTTTCTTCTCTTACTTCTTTTTCTTCTGTCTTCTGTTTCTTCTGTTTTTTTCTGTGTCTTCTCTTTCTTCTCTTACTGCTGTTTCTTCTGTCTTCTGTGTCTTCTGTTTCTTCTGTCTTCTGTGTCTTCTCTTTCGTCTGTGTCTTCTGTTTCTTCTCTTACTTCTGTTTCTTCTGTCTTCTGTTTCTTCTGTCTTCTGTTTCTTTAGTTTTTTCTGTGTCTTCTCTTTCTTCTCTTTCATCTTTCTTCAATCTTTAGGCTCCTCTCTGTGCGTTTCTTACTGAAAATATTGGACGTGACGATGTCACACCCGACATTCAGTGAGAAAGGAGCAGAGATGAATGAGGAGAGTGGAGGATGCTGGGTCCCTGCGCGTCCATATTATGTAAGTATATATTTTTTTATATTTATTTTTTAGTTCCTTTATTTTTATTTATACGGCGGCGCCGATGTGACCAGCGAGGGGATTGTAGATAGAGGGGAGTGCCTCTCTGGCTTGGCTGTATACCGGGTTCCGCCGGCCCTGATTCTATTACTATACCGCCCCCCCCACCACCACATTGACGCTCTATATGCCTAGTGGGATGACACGCCCGCCGTAGGAAAAACTTGTGATGCAGAATCTTTTGTAGCGCGTTCCAATGTGTAGCCGCCATGTGTGTACATGGACAGAATGTGCACAGTATTTATACAATGCTGGATCCAGTCAAATAACCCTTTTTAAACCATAGGGGCCGGGATGTGATTTGAAGAGGCGTGTCTTGGTATCACACCGTACAGCGAAGGCGTGTCCTCTCTCTGTGTACCATCCAGACTACATCTGGACTCCATCCAACATATGAGTCCTGAGGATCAGATTAAGGGCGGGTTTAGCGTTGCGATAACAGGGTCCACATGCACTCCCCCTGCTCTCCCCCTGGACATTCCCTATACTCCCCCTGCAATCCCCCTGCACGTTCCCTATACTCACCCTGCTCTCCACCTGCTCTCCCCCTGCACATTCCCTATACTCCCCCTGCACTCACTCCCCCTGCACTCCTCCTGTTTTCCTGCACTCCCCCTGCACTCCTCCTGTTTTCCTGCACTCCCCCTGCACTCCTCCTGTTTTCCTGCACTCCCCCTGCACTCCTCCTGTTTTCCTGCACTCCCCCTGCACTCCTCCTGTTTTCCTGCACTCCCCCTGCACTCCTCCTGTTTTCCTGCACTCCCCCTGCACTCCTCCTGTTTTCCTGCACTCCCCCTGCACTCCTCCTGTTTTCCTGCACTCCCCCTGCACTCCTCCTGTTTTCCTGCACTCCCCCTGCACTCCTCCTGTTTTCCTGCACTCCCTCTGCACTCCTCCTGTTTTCCTGCACTCCCCCTGCATTCCTCCTGTTTTCCTGCTCTCTCCCTGCATTCCCCTCACACATACGGGCCTTCTGCATGCAGGACTCTACCTTACGTCTCCACATGAGGATGACATGTATGGAATACAGGATCTTTGGAACTATACGATTACCTTTCCGTGTCGCACCCATCACATATGCTTGGTGAACGGGCTTGTCCGCCGCATGGAGACTGAATTCTGATGCACAACTTACGGAGTCTTACGGATGTGGCGTGCATGAGGCTTCTATGGCTATTAGTTCCGGATCCAGGGCCTGATCCAGACCTACGCTCGCATGCGAGCTAACGCTGATCGTAAGCGTAAAACCGGCAGAAAAAACGCACTGCGCATGTGCATAGTGACAACTTCCGGTTGTACCAAAGACCTTTTCATTGCGGCGATTCTGGCGTCCATATTGTTTGCGTTTTTTCAGACGATGGGGTGTGTTTATAGTACGAAGTTAGTACGGATGCTGGAGTTAAGGAATGTAGGCGTCGTTAATACGCAATGAATGTACGGACGGCCACGGAACCGAACACAAAAGTTAGGGTAGAGTTTGCCGAGCGTATGGAAGATACGAGCAAGGGGAGTGTCTATTGCCGTGCATCGGAGGTACGTTCAGCGATAATACGCTACGCACAGGAGCATAGGTCTGGATCAGGCCCCCAGTCCCTGGTTTATTATCTGTATAATGTGGAATATAACAAGTGATATAGAGGGCCGTATTCAGAGATCCGTGTTTAGATCAGGCCACAAATATACGCACAGACGGAGCAAGGAACACCCACCAAAACCCCAGTCACCCCCCTTGCTAATCCGTGCTCTCGGACACTTACACCTCCATAGACCAGCTATAACTTTCCGTGTGCTGTTCCGTGCGTGAATGTCCTCCGTCCATGTGTATCTTTATAATCGCGCCCACTATAATCATTTAAATGCCCCCCCCCGCTCATTTATATGTAAATTCTTCCGTGCGTATTTTTACGAGGCAAATCCGGATGTATGTGACACCATGCGATTCACAAGTCCGTCTGTGAGGCACTTCCGTGCGTATAGTCTACGTGAACTCCGTGAAAAAGTTACTATGCGCAGTTTAAACGTACCTAAAAATACGCACTGAACAGACCGATAAAACAGATCTCTGAATACGGCCCAGGATCAGGAATAATATCAGTGATTACAGGTGTGTAATAAGGGGTTAATCACTGGCATCTCAGACACTTTGTCTGTTCTGGGACCTATCGGGTCCTGCTGGGCTCATTATAAAGCTGACGGCGGGAGACACTGGACACGTCCTGAAATGTCACGCGGTCACTCTGCATGTCCGGGCCATCAGACTGGAAGATGGGACGTCCTCCTATCACTGCGCTGCTGTGATCTCTGTAGGACAGAAGGTCGGTAACGCTCCCTCTCACATTATTCTCACATTATTCTCACATTATTCTCACATTATTCTCACATTATTCCCACATTATTCTCACATTATTCTCACATTATTCTCACATTATTCTCACATTATTCTCACATTATTCTCACATTATTCTCACATTATTCTCACATTATTCTCACATTATTCTCACATTATTCTCACATTATTCTCACATTATTCTCACATTATTCTCACATTATTCTCACATTATTCTCACATTATTCTCACATTATTCTCACATTATTCTCACATTATTCTCACATTATTCTCACATTATTCTCACATTATTCTCACATTATTCTCACATTATTCTCACATTATTCTCACATTATTCTCACATTATTCTCACATTATTCTCACATTATTCTCACATTATTCTCACATTATTCTCACATTATTCTCACATTATTCTCACATTATTCTCACATTATTCTCACATTATTCTCACATTATTCTCACATTATTCTCACATTATTCTCACATTATTCTCACATTATTCTCACATTATTCTCACATTATTCTCACATTATTCTCACATTATTCTCACATTATTCTCACATTATTCTCACATTATTCTCACATTATTCTCACATTATTCTCACATTATTCTCACATTATTCTCACATTATTCTCACATTATTCTCACATTATTCTCACATTATTCTCACATTATTCTCACATTATTCTCACATTATTCTCACATTATTCTCACATTATTCTCACATTATTCTCACATTATTCTCACATTATTCCCACATTATTCTCACATTATTCTCACATTATTCTCACATTATTCCCACATTATTC
>WWET01001905.1:278117-291728 GCA_011038615.1 Limnodynastes dumerilii | reverse complement strand
ATACATACATACATTACACTCACAGACATAAACACGCACACACGCACGTGTAATAATCACACTCTTACCTGTCAGCAGGCTGAGCAGAGCTGTCCTGAGGTTAACTGAGAGGAAGTGAAGGAAGTGGGGGCGGTGCATAGCAGCAGAAGCCAATGAGGGAGTAGCACAATGACATCAGCTACTCCCTGATTGGCTAATCGTTAGGCACCAGGGAAAAACTTTTGAAAAAATCTTCAGTGCGGAGATAGCAGGGTAGGTGACAGCTGTGACTACAGGGAGAGGAGCGCTCCAGCTCAGCTGCGCCCAGCCCCTCCTTGTGTTCAGTTACAGCCCTGCTCCTCCTGCCTTCATTCTCTATTAAATTGTACCAGTGCAGACCTGGGCCAGGCCCCATGGTAGGTCCGGGCCCGGGTAATTAGTACCCCCCTCCCCCTCTCGGCAGCTCTGAATGTACATTAGTAGCCCGTGTGCTGCTCATTTGCATTAAGTCTTGCCGCTCTAGCCATGCATGCGGGACTCATTCCATGGCGATGTGTGCATCAGTCCTAAGTCTGACGTTCGTGTATGTGAATCAGTCGGCCAGGGTTTACATGGTTTAACTGATCGTAAAAAAAAAAAAATATATAGTCTCTGACAGTCACATTGGGCCTGATCCAGAGCTACGATGTTACACTGAGCGCTGTAGCGCTCTGCGTAACATCGCTGCTCTGGCCCGACACTCCCCCTTGTAGGAGCGTATTAACTCTCCCTTACGCCGGCTGAAGGCTACCCTAACTGCAGCCGGCGTAAGGGAGAGTTGATACGCTGGGACGGCGGCGTTAGTACGTTAACCCTCATTACCCTCCCTCCCTCCGCCCCCCTAAACTAACTTCAGCGTAGGGACGCTGGGGGACGTCCCCTCCAGCGTCCCTACGGCGCTACTATGGATCGTAGATCGGGCGTTTCCATAGTGACGCCAGGCAACATCTGCCCAGCGCATGCGCATTACAGCTACGGCCGACGTACTAGCGACGGCGGCGGTAGCTCTGGATCAGGCCCTATATGTTTAGGCCTATTTGTTCCTGTCTCTAGATCGCGGTATGTATGGTGTGTAGTTTCTATACTTGAATGTTTTTTTTGCCTCTATTTCTATGCTTCTGTCTAGGTCAAGCATATAAGCTGTATTCCTATCTCTGTGACTATTTCTATGTCTGTATTTACCTATACATCCATACAGATGTGTCCTCACTCAGCACCCAGCATTCAGTAGTCCAGGCCTGGTAGTCCAGGTAGTTCAGCTCTCCAGGCGTTGTGAAACTACGAGTCCCAGCATGATTTGTCATGTATCAGCTATGCCTAAGCAGGTAAAGCATGCTAGGACTCATATCTTTGCAATACCTGGAGAGTCACAGGTTGGCAAGGCCTGGAGTAGTCACTGGTAGCGCGGCCAATATACATCTCCAATACACAAACGTCAGTTACACTCTGGCCTCTGACGTCATCATTTAAATAAAAGGCTGCCCCCTAGCGACCAAATGGTCATTAGGAGCAGCAAAGAAGTTGAAGGAGAAGCCAGTCCCCGCCGAGCGCAGAATCCTTACCATGCTGATAGAAATACAAGGCTAAGCAATGCTGAGCCTTGTAGTTCTATCAGCAAAGTATGGCTAAGGCTTTCAAGCATGCTGCGGTCGGTTTTGACACACAGGAAAACACGTCAACTAGATTGACATGTGTTTTCCTGGCTCACAGGGAGAATTGTCACTAAATCGCCTCTAGGCAATGGAGAATTGCTAAATGGCTCATGCTAAAACCGGAGACATCTACTATCGGGATCATAATGTAAGTGTTTAAAAAAACTATTTCTTTCTACCCTTCTCTAATTGACTGCATTCCGATACATATCATCTATGTATAATAGTCTTTTCCTCCTGCTAAGTGGCTGTATATCGATACATAGTCTTACACTCTACAAAAGTAAACAATGCCGTGTGAACTTTCCCAGTCTGTGTTCTGTGTGTCTGGTTTCCCTCAACTGCAGAATAATCATCTGGAGGTGTGCCTGATCACTGCAACTGATTGGAGGAATGGACTTTAAATAGCCTGTTGCCGGGAAGTCTGATTGTTGGTTATAGCGTCTGGTTTCCTGAGTTCTGCCTGCTGATTGATTGTGTACTCCTTGTGCTCTTGCCTTGGATCCTGTCGTGTATCTTGCTCCCTTCGTTCATTCCTAGTGCTACCCTCTGTCTTCCAGTTGCCCTCTCGGTCTCTGTCGTCTGCCCTGTCTTCTGTGTCAAGAATGTGGCATGTTTAGGTTGCTGCCCCAGTTAGGTGCTGCTCATTCGCCTCTGTTGAGTGGTGTGTGTGTGTGTGCGTGTCATCTTTAACTGTCCATACCTGCGGGGGTAGTGATTCCATCTGCTCCTATCCTGTGTTCTCCATGTTTACCATCTTACAGTGTCCTGAAGTCCGCTTGCCGAACTCTATCTGTTTGTAGTTGTATACTCTGTGTTTACCATTTCTTATTGTGTTACTACTCCAGGGGGTATATTTACAAAATGCGATTTTTCAAAAATCGCCTAAAATCGCGTGAGTTTGCTGTGAATATCAAATCACTGTATTCACAAATGCTAAACTCATGTGAGTTTAAGCCTCTTGAAAATCACTGAACCTAATATCGCAAGTGTGATTTTTTCTATGTTACACATACAACTCACAGTATTCACAAAGGTCGCTTTGACAAACTCACAGTAAAATCGCCATTTAGCAATTCTCCATTGCCTAGAGGCGATTTAGTAATTCTCCCTGCGAGCCAGGAAGACACGTCAATCTAGTTGACATGTGTTTTCCTGTGTGTCAAAACCGACCGCAGCATGCTTGAAAGCGGGACCACCAGAGGTAAGTGTACACATTAAGAGGTAATATTAGTCAGGGAAAAGGTTTATTTTAACATGGACACATTGTAATGTATATCAGTATGTTTTATGTACACTGTATTTTTTTTTTACACACACAAGACACAGCGCGGTATGGTTAGAAGCCTTACCATGCTGACGCTGATAGAACTACAAGGCTAAGCAATGCTGAGCCTTGTAGTTCTATCAGCACAGCATGGCTAAGGCTTTCAAGCATGCTGCACTTTGTGATTTTTTTAAACTCCCGCGAATTGCTGCGATTTTTTCAAGGACAAATCGCGGTGCTTTTCAATAGAAAACCACCGCGATATAGACCTTGCAAAATCGCAGCAACTCTCGTGAGTTATAAAAATTAGCCGCAAAATCGCATGTTAGTGAATTCTGTGAATTCACAGTAAAAATCGCATTCAAATCGTGGTGAGACGCTGCAATTTGAATTTGAAGGGAAAAATCGCCCTTTGTAAATATACCCCAAAGACAGGAAGCAGGAAGTACATTCATTCAAAGGTATCAGCACATATATGCAAAGCGAACTGACGTTATAATTAGAGTTCCCAAACTAGGATTATTATCCTTTCTTCAGTTAAGTTTAAAAGTACCTTGCAAACCTTCTCCTAACCCTTTCTTGAGACTTATACAAATTCCTCAAGTTTCTGAATGCTGATCGCATTGAAGTTCACTCATAATAAAACAATTCTTCCACCATTCATGCCCCATTTAGAGCCGAGCATGCTCTGTCAAAGCTTGCAATTTAACCCTAATTACAGCAAAGTAAGGAACCTCATTTAAATTATTTTTCTTTCCCCTTTACTGTTCAAATATGTACAAATGAAAAAAGCACATGTAAATAACTTTCAAATGTTTATTCTGACAAATCATGCACTTTGTGGGTTTTTTTGTACCAAGCTGTGAGATAATTCTCGCTGATGGACTTCCTTATTTAAATGCCCCACATACAGTCAGCTCATATGCCTTGACAAAGGCCGTGGAGACGGCTGAAACTTGTTGGTGAGCTGATTCTAAATGACCCTTTAACTGTGATCCACTTGCTGTTTCTTTTGTGCCCTGCTGTGTCTCCTAATTTCCTGGGCATGGAGATGCATTAACACCTCAGCAGAGTGTACTAACTTAAAAGGGGAATACTTGTACATTTGTTTTTAACATGTTGCTACATTTATGGATGTTTTCATTAAAGTGATAAAAGGTTAAGAAGCTTTTTTTTTTCTTTCATTTATGCACACGATTTACAAAACGGAGTAAAACACAGTTGGGTTTATATGAAAAATCCTTTTTAGACTTCAGAGAAAATCTGCAACAAAAAGGACTTTTTGTTTATAACACAAACTAAACAAAACAGAAAAGCACAATTTATCTGTATAGTGCTGAACATTTGGTGAGTTTCGACATCAAATATTTGTGAATCTTTTTGTAGTTTGTGGACCCAGTAAACACACTTGGTTTAGCTGCTGTAAAGGTGCTTGGGACAGACTATGGGCTGGATTCACAACACCGTATTTTTTAGCATACATTCCTAATTTTCTGAATTTAGCTACTACGCATGCATAGTAACTATTTGAAGCTATCTACACAGCGATTTGTTACGTAGATTGCGTGTATGTGGTGATTTAAGACCGCATGTACGCAATTTACGTAACATAACGCTACATGGATAGCGTAAAATAATTACTACACGTGTGTAGTAGCTAAATTCTGAAAATTAGGAATGTATGTTAAAAAATATGGTGTAGTGAATCCGGCCCAATACCTTTTGTTTTTTAGTGAAAATTGTGTTTTGCCTCAATTACAGATCCAAAGCCTTTCCATGTGCACAGAGATTTCTGTATATTCATAGAACCCTGCCTTAACTTCTCCATAAGGGTCTTTGTCCACCCGAAGGCAGATCTATGCGGAACAGCTGATTGCCACCCCTGGAGCCTAATTAGTATGACTGTCTGCTGGGGATTAGGCATGGAAGGGAAGTGCCGGCTCCCCTTTCGGATCTCCTAGTGTACAGAACTAAGTTCCGTATCATAACAATTGGCGCGTATATGCGCAGATGTTACTTTCAAGAGGCTTGCATAAGTCACCTTTCGTTCACAAATTAGGATCATGCTCTTTTGCACCACAATAATAAATAACAATTACTAAATTATTTATTTATTTATTTATTTATTTATTTATTTATTTATTTAATTGCTTAATCAATGGACTTCATCCAGAGTTCAAATGTGCAAAGCCATTCCCTTCACTGCATGCATCCTATACAGAGTTGCAGCTCTAGATAAAACATATAGAAAAGGTGCATTCGTTTGCAACATGAGATCAGATTTGAATACTTATTTAGAGACTGTGAGGTGTAACGCAACAGCCCATACATGTTTGCATGTTACAAATGTGTTATTTTTTTTTACTTTATTATCATATTAAAGCCATAAAAAATGTATATTGTTAGTTACATGTTGTGTCAGTCCACTGCTTATCAGGAACAATAAGAGACTCTTTACGTTTATGTTATAGTCTTACTAACTCTTCTCAAATGGTTTTTTTTGTAATACATAATACTGCATAAAATAAAATAAACATTTGGGTATTATGCAAAATTGAAGAATAATCTGTTTTCACTTTTTAAAGGCAAAAAACAATAGCAGTACATGTAGTGTGCACATTCTCCAGAGGTGTTACCTCATTGTTTTCCACACTGCATGGATGCTGTAGTTTGTGCTAATTAGCAAAATTTCTATTTTATATCATGCAGCTATTATTGGAGCCATGCTGAAGTAATCATAAAGGTATAAAAGTTTCAATATTTGCATTTAATTTGTTGTCTTTTGTATATTAAAAAACATTAAACTTTTTCCATTTTTATTATCATTAATACTTGCTATTACACATACTCATTTTATAATTTATGGGCCAATTTCAACCTTAAAACCTTGAGGACTACGTAAATTGTGTAGTCCTATAACAAGACTGTGATTCTCTTTTCTATGTTATTATAAATATTCAATGTTTTAAACCTACTGTAATTTTAAATTATTGGTTGTGTTTTTCCAATTTATGGTCAACATACATACAAACTAAAGGGGGTTGATGCAATGACAACAGGCAACATTTATATAAAAGTATGTAAATTAGTCTGGTAATCTTTTACAGAATATAAAACGACAGTAAAGGGTTTTATATGTATTGGTTATGTTTGATTTAGTTACTCTTAAATTTAAATTTTGAACATTCTTGATTCTAGATTTAATATGATTGTTTTTGTGGGGTTTTTTTTTTTTACAATTAAATAAGGCTCTTTTATGCACTTGTAAGTAGCCTAAAAAAATGATTGACCTCCTGACCAGGGGGTCTTGTATCTTTCATGAAACATTTTTGTCTGAGCAAGCTGTTATATTTGAAATAATAACTAATGCTATTTCAGATTCAATATTTGTTATTGTATATTAAAGACATTTTCACATAAAGTAAGTTATATCTCTAAAGACAAAATTATTTAGCGTTGCATTTAACTGTGAATCATATTGACCTTTTAAAAAAATAATTAAGCCTAAATTTAAGACATAAAATAATTGTATCTTCAAGTTCTTGGGTTAAAAAGCTTTTTAAAAACAACATCTATTTTACCTAGTATCAGAGGTAAAAATAAAATAAAATGACAGAAAATAAAAAATAAAAAAATAACCAAGAGAAACAACATCCAGCATCGATTAACTTCTCTTTTCTTACTGCTTCAGTCAAGCCCTAGGCTTCCACCACAGTCCAAGAACAATTCCACTGAGAGTTTTATGTCAAACAATCTGAATGACCATTGTATATCTACTGAAAAAAGTAAAGTTAAATTCTTGCTTCTTTGCTCAAGCTGTTATTTTGATATCCTTAGGCTTCAGTACTTTAAGATATAGTATCCAGTAGAGAAAACATGTATAACTTGTAGAACTTGCTCCCAGTTGTATTTCCTTACACTATGTTTGACTGTATATTTTAGTAATTATTGAAGATTTAACAAAGACACAAAAATAAAATAAGTAAACAAATCAATAATTGTAAAATGATTGCACACATAATTTATTGCATACATTTTTGTTGCTACTTTATTTAAAGTAAATAATACCCCATTCACACTGACCCAAAAACCCAGGATATTACTAGGGCAAGCTCTGACTGCCTCTACCTGGGTCTAATGACCCGGGAGTTAGACCCAAGACAATTAAAGGGTTATATCTGAGTCCGACCCAAGTAGCCTACAGTATGTGTTTAGGATCTCATATAGAGCACTAACTGGTCTCAGTTGCTACTTTCACATAGGAAACATGAGAGTTTGCATTCTGGTCCTGTAATCCAAAAGGGCTATATATGGGGCTAGACAAGATTCATTAAAATCTTTGGGCCTGGCCAGACTTAATAATGACAGTGTTCATAAGTAGACAGTTATGTACAAATCATAAGTGAAGGATTCTGTGCACACGATCCTTACTTGATAACGTAATCAATTAAACACCTTTCTGTTTTGGTAACTACTCCTCACATACATAAAATGATTAGATTAATTGTGGAAATGAATTAAATGAGCGCTTAAGTAAAGGTAAAGACAAATACCTAAATCACAGAACGTCCAGCAGCTTACCAGGGGTGACCATCTCTTATAATTAAAAACAAAACAAAAATGACTTTCAATATAAATAAATATTTTGGCAAGTCTAAAAACTCTACCACTTCTACCACACCAAATTATCTAAAGTGGATATATAATCATATTAGGATATTATACATATATATTTAAAAAGGTGTATATTCAGCCTGGTATATAAAATCAACTAAATAAAACACTGCAAAAAAGAGGGATATAAATAGTTCACATGTGCATACAAAAAAATTCTAATTTCCAAGGACTAACATTTAGCTGTGATATGCAACAATATATAAGACGTCCAAAGATATCCTTACTATGTAAACACATATTCGACTTCGATAATGGCAATCAAAGATATGAAAAGTCCATATGTTGAATAAAAATCATGATCCCTCTATATATCAGTATGAACTAACTTTTAGCTGTGGTATGCAAAGACATCCAATGGTATCTTCATTTTGTAAATGTGTCCGACTTTCAAATGAAACATTCGCATAGACAAATAGATGTTGCTGATTATATCAACTTGTAGTTATGGCAATCAAAGATATGAAAAGTCCATGTGTTGAATGAAAAGCCTCATCCCTCAATACAGCAGTAAGTGCAATATATCAATTGAAAGCCGCAGTATCAGCATGTCTAGACGGTTAATTACCAGGACTGTTAGCAGCGATACAAAGTAAAAAATTCCAGTATTAAAAAATCATAAGCATATACTATTATCAGTAGTAAATGACAGATCAATGAGTTGAAATCCACAGGATATTTTAGATGTAGTAGTTTTTTAATGCAAGGTCCAAAATTAGAATCAGCAATTACCCATATTCGCGGCTGTGGTTCTAAGCAGACTGTCAGCCTAATAGTTGTAGTTGAAAGTCTGAGCTTAAAATCAGCAAATAGCCCTATTGACAACTGTAATATTAGACAGTCTCTCGGCCTTATGAAAACAGTTGGAGTGCAATGCAAATGATGTAAATGAAGCACATATTTACCAATTCCTTAATAATGAGGATAGGTGGCCGCAGTCAAGCATAAGCTGATGTTCCATGTGGTGTAAACATATATATTGTTCTCTCAATAATTGTGACAGTGCCCAAAAGGTATAAATATACCCCAATGACAGTACACCTGTCATTAGCGTTGAGATGTCCTGCGTGCAGGACATAGTTTGCGTCGTCTGTATAGGGAGTTTTTTTTTGCCAAGGCAACCCCCCGGATTAAAAGCTTACAAGACTGGACCCCCATCAGAGCAGGTAAGTATGTTTTTATTATTTTTGGGGCCATCTTATTGGCATTTTTTTTATATTTTTATTTTGATGGGCACATGTGGCATTTTTAATTATTTAAATGATCTGGACATTGTATTAATTTTGTATATAGAAGAGATGAGAGAAAAAAGTGCTGCAAAACTATTATCCTAATACAACAATTAATTAATAATAAATAATGATAAATATGATCAATAAGAAATATATAATAAGAGATCTGCCTAATAATGTCCTACAATAAATAAAAGTCATTCATATGAAATGGAATCAGAATAAAATAATATTAAAATGAATACTAAAAATTCACATGGATTGCTTCTTAGAGATGTTATAGCACAAAGGGATATATAATACAATCCTAATTGGGTTTGAAAATAAATAGTCCAAAAGGGTGAGAATAATGTCCGTTAGAGAGTCCTTATAATTAGTCCTTCAACATGGATATATAGGAAAAATAGTATCCTTCTAACCTCTAATAATGTTTTAAAATCTAAGGAAATAAGTATAAAAATAAATAATTATTAAATAATCATACATTTATTGAACACATAGAAACATTGCATTAAAAAAAATTGACAGAAGTCACAGCGGTAATGCAGAAGAGTGGAGAGCTGTACTGAAGTGATAGTCCGTCGGAGGGTATCGATATCCAGGTCCACGTGTAGATATTGGCCAGCAAAGCGTTTCATGATCACCGGATCCCTTTCTCAAGCTATATGAACGTCTGAGGTTGGAAGGAAGGACTATATAGAGGAGTTAATTAAGTAACTGTGTCCAGGTGTAGACAGCTACGGCTGTCTAGAGATCATTAACTCTTTGAGGGACCATCACACAAGGGAAATCAAAGTGTTCCTCTAGAGTTTATACAGGACATAGAGGTAGCTGAATATACATATACATATAAATACACCCTAACTACAGTATCTGAAATAGGTAAATGAATAATAAGTTATTTAAGATATTGAGACCCCACATTAGATGGTGTAGAAGCTAAAAGGCAAATTAGGAACGCTAACTCCATAATAGGCTAAAGCTTACTGCTGGGAATCTATATTTGGGACATCTAGGACCATGTGTTGTATAGAACAAGGGAGGATAAATAAAATAATAAATATATTATAAGAGAATGAATATTAAGGGTGAACGCTAAAGTAGAGTATATGACTTTCAAAATACTAGCAGTACCAAAATAGAATTGGAACTGAGAAAAAGACAGATGCAAAAAAACAAATGCAGAAAAACACATACTAAAAACAAATGGGATAAGTGCCCATGCTTATTACAGAAAGGAAATAATGGTGTTCTTCTTCTAGAGGTTCTGTGGGACATCATAATCTTCTCATTCTCATGTATATATTTGAGCTCACTATAACCTTAAAAATAAATTAAAAAGTAAAAATAATGATTAAATCAATATATCGAAATCCCTTTAGAGGATAGTTTGGAAGCTATGAGTCAGATTAGGAATACTAACTCCATAATTGGCTAATGCTTACTGTGAAGAGTTTTATTTCATTTAGTAGCAGGGCTAGTTATACGATATTGGATTAGAGACATCCAAAATCAAGTTTTAACAAGGATCATATTAAAAAGGAGTGGAGCAATGGAATAGTAAATATTCTCCTTAAAGTCATTAGAGATCAATCTTATTAAATATAGTAATGTTATGGGTGGACTCTAAAATAAATATTATGTCAGTCTGAGTACTCCCTGCATTAAAGGAGCAACTACATAATAAGATCAAGACCATGGTATGGCACCTATCATATGTGAAATGGGTGATAATAAAGTGGTCTGGACATGTAAGTATCTGTTTCTAGCTTACCCTCGAATCAGCACTCACATCCCACATGCCCCCATAGCGGACCTATACCTACTGTGCTTGGTCTTCCCTGGTGGTCTCCCCACCAGGTACTGGCCAGGCCCAGACCCAGTTAACTTCCAAGATCGGAGGAGGTTGTGTGTAGCTGGGTATGACCCTAGGTGTGAATCCGCTGCTGGGACGGAAGTTCAGTTTAGCATTTATGCTAGTTTAGCTTAGAATATTCACAAAAACCATTTGAGTTCGAAATCTAAGTTCAAACCTTTAGGAGTGCATGTGTCTATTTCATATATTAGTTTCATTTCTGTGCGGGCTAATCTCGTTTCAGTGTCGTTTTTTTACCCGGTTTTATTTAATCAGTTTAATCCCCATGAAGTTAACAATACTGGATGGATTGCAATTGTGGTTCTGTTTAAAATGGGACAGGACTGAATGAGTGGTGAGTCCTTTTCTGATATCACGCACATGTTCCCCCCATCTGGATGTACTACCTGTATACTGGAGTTCACAACTGCACTCCAATATATAGATACAATTGCGGGATTCACAGGTGATGAACTCTTTTGTCTTAAGGGTTTTGCCATTACTATGGGAAATGATGGATTCAATTTTGTTAAGATATTTGGTGGGGCATGTGCAGCACATTAGACATGTGCCACAATGGTAAAAGCCCTGACTCCTTATATGGCTTTGTTGGTAGTTTGTAATAAAATTAGATCTTACTAGATAGCAGATTGGTGGGTCTTTTATATATCAGACTGGGTTTAGTAGGTATGTGGGGGACTAGCTCTGGATCCTGCAGAAGGAGAAGCCAGTGTTTCGACAATATGCCCATAATGCATTTATAATCTCCATTGTACTGAGTGATGAAAGAGAGATTCCTGGTCTTAGATTCAGTTTGAATAGGTTTCGGGGCCAGCATCTCCTCCCTATCCATCTTTAAAACTTCATTGAGGGTGTGTTCTAAATTTCTTTCATCATAACCCTTATCCTGAAATTGTAGCTTCATAGAATTCAATTGTAATTCGCAGATCTTATCATCAGTGTAATTCCTCTTCACCCTTTGGAATTCCCCTTAAGTACGTTTGTCGGCCAAGGAAAATAATGATTGCTGGTTAGAGGGAAGAATGAATTAATATCAGTAGCTTTTATATAATTTTTGGTGCAGATTTTATCGTTCCCAATGTAAATTGTTACGTCTAAAAAATTAACTTCCTTACGACTGATGTCAAAGGTTAAAACAATGTTGTCATTATTAGTGTTTAAGGATTGATAGAAATTGTTAAGGGCTTTGTCTGTACCTTTCCATAAGAATAAAATATTGTTTATATATCAAAGGACCAGGTCACCCCCTGCCACCTTGTTGGCATTCTCCTCCCACACAGCCATAAAAATGTTTGCATAGGAGGTGGCGAACCTGGTCCCCATGGCCATCCCCTTAATCTGTAAATAAAAAGTGTCAATAAATGAAAATAATTGTTGCATAAAACATTCATACATCTCTAGAGAAAGTGTGCAGAATTTAGAGAACAGATATTTTAAGATCAAAAGAAAAAGATGAAAAAAACAATAGACCTGTAGCTTTCATCACACAGTATACCACAGAATATAGAACATTAGAGAAAGCAGTTAAAAAACCTAATTTCATATACACCAAGGCCAGAAATTTAAGTGACATATTGACATCGAATGCCTTGAGAAAAGAACCTATTTTGCCTTCTCAAATCAAATCCCAAGGGTTCTTCAGATGTGGAACTTGCTCTGTCTGCCGTACCCACACTAAACAAGAAAATAAAATAGGCGAGATACTTTCCACACAAAATAACAGAAAACATGTGATTAAAAGCTTTATTACATATTCAACTGCCAATGTAGTCTATATTATAGACTAGCCTCGAATTGCCTCCCATCTGAGGTGGTTGAGGCCAATACAGTAGAACAATTTAAACATGCTTGGGATAAATTTAAGGGTATTCTAAATTGTAAACCAAATTGAGGGTAAATAGGGTCTAGGGTCAGTATAGTTAATAAACAAATGGGCAGACTAGATGGGCCATGTGGCTCTTATCTGCCGTTACTTTCTATGTTTCTATGTTCTATGTATTATTGAATGTACCTGCAAAACACAGTACATAGGCAGAACTTCCCGTCCTTTAAATACCAGGTGGCAGGAACATCTGCATAATATTGAAAAGGGATACATTAATCATGCATTATCAGCTCATTTCAAGTCAGAGCATAACTGTTCCACTGCACATATTATTAAAATGATAGGTTTTGAAAAAATAAAAAAAACTGGAGAAAAAATGATGAGGCTGAAAATCTAGCAAAAACAAAAATGAAGTTCATTTTTAACATGCAGACTTTGATACCATCAGGGTTAAATTCGGATTTCGAATTAAAATGGTTTCTTTAAATATGTTTTATCTCTTGACTAGCCCTTAACTAAATTGGGCAAAAATAACACAACCATCATCTTGATGTTAGGGGTCATTTATTTATTTATACCCTAAGCATCTCTTATTTGATGCCCCAAGAGAATGTATATATATTTATATTTTTTCATGTCTTTTAGTAATTTATCTATATGCTATTCATAGCAAGGTGTATCCTTATTTATTTATAATATTTGAACACTATATTTTAGGATGTCATTTTATATTTATATCTAAATTCTGTGCAAATAATGTCTTTATTAACTGTTATTGTTGATGTTTTGCGCTCACCTATCTAGGTGTATTTAAATGGAAACCTTTTTTGTGATCATGTGACATAGGGCCTGATCCAGAACAACGATGTAGCGCTGAGCGTCCTAACGCTCAGCGTTACATCGCTGACTCCCCCCAGGCACTCCCCCTGTGCGGGCGTATGGCCCCTTCCTTACGCCGGGTGAAGGCTACTCTAGCTTCGCCCGGCGTAAGGAAGGGGCCATACGCTCACACAGGAGCGTATGGCCGCCTAGCCCGCCCCCCTAGCCTGATTTACTTACCTCCCCCC
>WWET01001905.1:233598-254147 GCA_011038615.1 Limnodynastes dumerilii | reverse complement strand
CTGAATCTCCTCTTCAGATGTCTGAATCTCCTCTTTTCATTGATGCTTCAGTGGCCAAATCAAATAAAGGTGGATCAAAGGGGGGGAGGGGAACATTGGTGGTTCAGGGAGATCACAAAGAATTTAAAAAAAAGCATTCAGGAATCAGCTTGATTCCTGTCACTTACCCCTCCCTAGACCAATCAGGGACAGAGGGGGGCGGAGTAAAGCTGTCTATCACAGGGATCTCCCTGCGGACAGTTCCTAACGCCAGCCTGAGCTGGTGTTTGATTTTCATGGTGAGAGGAGTGAGAAACTCCGCTTCACCACTCCTTCCCCACTCTGTAAATGTACGTTACCAACGGCACCCATTCATACGAACGGGCCGCCGATGCGAGGAAAAGGAGTCATGCAAGGATTTTAAATATGAGAAAAACTGCCATTATCACTACAAAATGATGTTTATAAATAGAGCCCAATATGTGGTGCTATATAAATAAGTGTTAATAATATTAATAATACCATACACCACACGCAGTGACAAGGAAAAGCTTAGACAATGACCTACATTTGCAAGTGCTATTCCTGTTAGTACTACTACTCGCACTAGAATCCACAGTGCGAAAGCTTTTTCTATTGTTATTATTATTATTATTATTATTATTATTATTATTTTTAATTTCATCATGCACAATAACAAGCCATCAAGACGTTCATGTCAACCCATGACATAGGGAGTGGGAGATGTTATCTTATTGCAGCACAATGGAGACTAATCTCTAATTTGAAGACAAATTAGAAGTCTAGAGTAGCTCACAGTTTGTTGTATCGTCTGTCTTGGAGATGATCACTGTAGCTGGTCCAAACAGTCTTCAAACCATGGCAAAAGTAATGAGCATCCTTCATATCTTAGCCCTGCAAAGCTCTATGAGCATTTTACGTGCAGCCTCTCTCTAGTCTCTGTCTTCCTGCTAAAGCAAGCCTCGGAAGTGTGTAGGACATTCATGATAAAAAACCACGGAATGCTGCGGCTTCAAGATGTATAGCAGTGACACCATAGTATAGCTGGCAGTCTATGGTAATAAGGTCAATGGATAAGTACCACGATAGTAACCTTGGTACAAATGTTAATAATAGAAATTTTAGAGCCATACGTCCAGGGGTGTGAATCTGGGCCAAGAACACATTATTGATCTATAATCAATCCAGACTTTAATGCTTATTTAAAACACTTGCACCCAATTGTCTCAATGAAGGGTTTAATCTATTAAGTTGAATTTTTTGCAATAGACATACAATGAAAATCACAAAGGGCCTGATCCAGACCTACGCCCGCCATCGCTAGAACGGCGGGCGTAAGCATAAGATCAGGTCTGGATCAGGCCCAAAGCGACTATTTTTCTCTATATATGTGTCGTTTTTTTTATTTAACAGCATTGCAAAGACATTTGCTCTTTAAGCATATGTGTATTTTTTCCAATGTATAATTTTGGACACAAGCAGCATATCACATGGGAGTTGGTGATTTATCTTAAATTTAAGTCATGGGCAACATGTTAAAAATGTTCCCCAATATTAGATATTGGCAATTAATACAACCACTACATTTGTGGACCCCCTGTTTCAGTGAAAGGTCAAACCAGTGTAGTTAGTGGATATATATCTAGTAAGCAAAAATCTTAATTTGGTTTATTAATCAAATTGCATAAAAGCAGCAACATATCTGCAATGTTTCAAAAAGGTCCTGTTTTAAAGCTCTTTATATATTGTATCATTATTTATAAATGATGGCAATGTTGTCCTTTATAAGAGCATTGAGACTTTAGATTGTGAACTTGCTGAAAATGGAGAATATGTGGAGACCATCAGCTAAATGGACTTTTGCAAATCTTGCTGCACATCCCTACTTGCTTATTCGACTGTAGTATAAAGTGAAGTCAACAAGTTCAGCCACTGGCTTAACTACCCTTTCCCTCTTTCACACACCAGCAGTTTGTTTGCTTATGTGCTCATCTTTGCTTGGTTAAGTTTATCAGCCATTTGAGAATTTTCCAATTTTATCGTTTAGCTACTGTGAACTTATTTCTTTTTTGACTTCTTGATGTAAGACTTTTATACATTATTTAGTAATGACCACAGGGATTTTGTGTAAAATGTAGACAGAAGCAAATTATTCACTCTTGCAGTTTTGGCAGACATGAGCTTTCTAAATCAGTCACTCTCAGACTTTTGAACTAGATTAAAAATAAACTTTTTTTTTTATGCCAAGGTCATTGAAACACATGCATTGAATGTGTATATATTTTAGCAGCCTAAGCTTGAAAACTTTAAATACAACTCCAATTAAATCAAATTTTTTAATATTTAAAAAATTTCAAGAAAACAAATAGAATTCTATCCAGCATCTGTGAGAGTTCATGCCTGATGGTCATTAATGAGCAACATGGCCACCATCAGGTGGGAACAGCTGGGATTATTTTCTCTGACCTGGAGCTGATGGGGCTCGTGATACTTACCTTAGCTTTAAGCAGTAAGTATACCTGTTACTTAGAGCTGTACATTAGCAGGCCAATGACATCCCTGCGCATTGACCCGCTGTTTATGCAGTTCCACGGCACCCCGCCCCTATGTAACATCACAGGTAATGTCACATTTGGAGCAGGGTGCTGCAGATGTGTCCTGGGCCCCAAAATTTTTGGCAGCAGCCGTGATGGGCAAACTTCATTTCAGGGGCCAAATAAAACAAATACTAACCATCTAATAAAGGTTCACCAGTAAGGGGTTTACTTTGGCAATCGCTTGTTGTCCATTACTACACTTACATAGAGCTACTAACATGCATGGATGCACGTAGGTGTAATATTAGGGTAATATAGATACTGGGACCTTCACCAGTTCAAAAGTAAAAAAGGATCTTGGTACATGTAGAGGTGCAATATGATATATGAAAACTATTCAGCTTACTGCTATTCATGTGTGTTCTTACTGCATCATTATCCATGATTACCCTTTACAGTCCCTGCTTATCCAGATGGAAGAGAGAAAATATTCAGAGTTTTTTTTTCTTCATATCTGTTTTACTTAGAAAACTAAATTTTTAGCTTCAGTAGTGCAAATTAGCTTTTTGTGCCATATGTTAAAATGATAAAACTATCTTTAGAACAACAGTTGGTAAAACAAAATCAATTATGAACAATTGTATTTTCAAATGTAAATTAATGAAACTACTTTTTTTTAACATTCTCCTGTCTGCCAGTCATGTCACTGCAACATATCCATAAAAAGCCTGATGTTAAATTTTAGGGGAAAGTGCAGGGGAGGGTTACATTTTTTGCCACTAATAGTAAGGAATCTTAGAATATGAATATACATTATATCCACATATAGGACCTGATTCACACTTAACAGTTAAATTGCGAAATTAAATATACTGCATATAATTAGGTATGTGCAGATTTTATTAGCTGTAAATCAGTTGTGTGTTAGATGCTTAAAATTACTTATGGTTCAAAGATACATAACTAAACGCACTGATTAGGCTTTTGAAAAGTACATTTTTATTTTATAAAAATAAAAAAAAGTCACACTCACATAAACATATGTTAACAAAAGTAACAATTAAAAATAATGAAAAATGATAATAATAAAAAATAATAATAAAAAATAATTTGAAAAAATTATCCACTAAATATATAGACTTTTATAAAACATCTTAAAAATAAGCCTTTAAAAACAACACAAATAACCAACACATGTAAATATAAGTAAATGTAATGCTGTTTGTTTACAAAATTAAAAGTAATTTAAAAATAACAAAAATAACTTCACAAAATCAAAACAAATAGCAATGGCACCTTTACAATGTTAAAGTCTTGCACAAAATTTAAAATCAGCATAGGATAAAATAAACAAGCCTTTATTTGTTTCATTTAATAACACATCCATTGATTAAAAACATGCAGTAGGTATGGGGTGAACTAAGTAAGAGAAGATGCACGGTCTCACAGCAAACAATATGGTTCTTTAACTTACGAGTGGTCGAGGGCTACATTAACTTTTCCTGTGCGTATGTTAGTTTACGCAAGGCACTCCAACCTGTGAATCAGTCCTAACTCTGTTGGCACGCCCACACTGTACATTAGTAGCCTGTGTTTAGCTCTTTTGCATTAAGTGTCTTGCTCCTCTAGCCATGCATGCTTGACTCGTTACATGCCAATGTGTACATTAGTCCAAAGTTAGACGTATGTGAATCAGTCAGCCGGGGTTTTTGTGGGTATATTTGGGTTCTGGGCATGCGCAGTTTAACTGATCGTAAAAATATGCACGTAGATTCTACACTTACTTAAGTGTGAACACGGTCCATACTGTAAAATATTGTTTAGACTATGCTATGCTGTAGTGTCTTAAATTTACTGCATGTCTCTATCACCACCAAAACATATTATATGAATGGCATGCCCACTCCCATATCATTTCCAACTCCAAAAATGATGATTTTTCCTTGAAGTAAAACCTGGTGAAATTTTTTTTTCAATAAATAACATTGTAATTAGAAATAAACAATATTATATCTGCGCTGTACCGCACAAACAACAGAACATAAAAAATAAAAAAATAAATAAGATATTCAACCGGACTTGTACAAATATTACTGCAATTTATTATTAAAAAATACATTTTTATTAGTATCAATAAAGGACTCAATCCTTAACTGGTGCCTTTTTAGTGGGAAAAGAGTTTATTACGGTTTTGATGTTAGTTTAAAAAGGATTGACTAGTTTAGGTAAGGAGATATTATCTAAGTACTCAGAAAGTTCAACATCACTATAGTGGGCTCTCGAGGCATATACAGCTTTAAAGTGGTCAGGGAAAACTTGTGCAATAGCCGGAATTGTGCAACTGACCCTCTCATCCTTGTCTCTTATAGCAGTAATGACTCCTCTCTCTTCATTGCTCCTCTCTGGCAGGGCAAGAAAATTACTGCTGCAACATCTATCAGACTGACCATACCATGAATGCGACAAAAAGGAGCTTTCTTCTGGATTTCTTCTGAAGAATTAATCAGAATTTGCTTGTTGACTGAGTAGCCAAGCCACTAAATTTAGGTGGCTATTTAGATACACAGACTCTAAATTCAGACATTTGCTCTGCAATTACGTTCCTGCTGCCTAGAATATTTATAAAACTTAATAATGCAGGCTATAAAGGTGCCCCTAAAGGCATCCCATACTACAAAGGGGGGACTGTGTTTCCTATTGGTGTCAAAATATGCCTCCCGGTCTTTTAATAGATCGGGTTGCTGTCCCACAAGGGTTAACCAAACAGACATGAGATGACTTTGAGAGACCAGTGTTAAATCAATTCTGGAGAAGGTAATTCTGTGAGTAGGAGAAACAAGAAAATTTAGGAGTAGTAGGATTTCTTTGCCTCCACACATCAACCAATCCCAGTTCCTGTAACATTGCCAGCAGCCTGGAAGAGGAATAACCATCTGCCACTCCTCTCTCTCTCCATCGATCTAAAAGGAGTCTACTATCATATTATAGTCTTCCACACACACAGGAGTGGGGAGGAGGGAACCACAGATACAAAGTCAACTAGATGTTTAAGTACTTCAGGCGAGAAAGAAGGGGGTTATATATATAGCTGCAATGGTCAACAGTAAAGCATTAATAAAAATATAACAACCTAGTGGGTCGGTTTTAACCTTTTCCAGTTGGAACTCAACCAGTTTGTTGATAAGCAAGAAAACCCCTCTAGAATGAATATTGAAGGGATCCTTAAATAACTGGCCCACCCATTTCCATCCATTAATGTTTAAGTGAAAGTAATTTGTTTCCTGATAGATGGGTTTCTAATAGGCAGACAATATCCGGATTATAAGATTTAATTTGCTTTAAGACAAGAAACCGCTTAACCCTACCATTTAAACCCTGAACATTCCAACTAATCAAGGACAGTGTTCCCCACTGTCACAAATTACCCTGTGGCATAGATATATAAACATAATGAACAAAGGATATTTTGGTTACCAAATATAGAGTACATTAAAAGGGAGTGAGTTGTTGATTTCCAAATCACAGAAAGTATGAGTATGACTCAAAACTGACATATAATATAATAGCATGGAAACACGATGCTGACTTTTTAATATAAAATAAACCATAGCCTAATCAACCCCCACCTATTGCTCCCTCCCCAACTATTCCAACCCCATATACATTCCCTAAACTGATGTATATATAACTCCCTAACCCCACAAACAACTTTCGACTGTCTTCCTCAGTGAACCCCCCAGCACGGGTCATATATTAGCCATATTTTGTACGCTTGCCTATTTATCAGGACCAGAGCATAAAGGCCTTATTTTTTTTAAATGCTTCTCGACATTTTGGCTAAGATTAAGTATAATATACGTTCACATGAGTTTGGGCAACATACTGCTCTCAAAATGTAATTTAGTAAATCACGTGCAAGCGGAGGGAAGATGTGGCAGAGTTGCGCAGCATAAGTGCGCATCAGAAGTGCCCCCTTTAAATTAGCCATTTATGAAAGTGGGGACAAGGGCCCGGCTCGGCCCCCCAAAAAACGGCACTCAGGTAAAGGGGGACGAGGGCCCAGCTCGCCCGCCCTCAAAAACTGGCACTCAGGTAAGGTGGGACAAGGTCCCAGCTCAACTCCCTCAAAAACCGGCACTCAGGTTAGTAGGGATGAGGGCCCAGCTCGCCCCCCTCTAAAACCCAAAACTGTATTGCCGGCAGTGGAAAAATGGCAGAAGCAGAACTGACTTCATAGGTTGCAATTCAAAAGGTTTTAAGATTTTAACATAACACAGAGATTAGTAAGGTAACATCCCTCTCTCCCTATGTCATGGCTTGAGGTGTATGTCTTAATAGCTTACTGTTGTTCCACCAGTCGCTATAGCATATAAAGTGTGGAGTTCCACCTAGTTACTACCTCTTGCTTCAGTTGGTGTGATGGCAAATGGAGCTTTTCTTGAAAAGCATGCAAAGTTCGGCAGGCGGTAGCCGAATGTCAGAAATGGTCAGTGATTTTACATGCCACAGAAAGCATCTCCTGCACTGTAATTTTTTAAGAAATGCTGCACCACCAAGTTTATGGTGTGCGTAAAACAAGGTATATGGTCAAATTTGCCAGTTTGCAGTGCGCAAAATGTTACTTCAGCTATCTGAAAACAGGAGATGTGCTGTAACAATGCGCTGCTCACAAGCAGAAATTGTTGACAGCGAAGTCTGACTTTTTTTTAACACAAACAACATCATCCTCCACATTGCTATCCACTTGTTCTACAACACCTTCATCGTCATCATGATCATCAGCATTTGCGTTAGATAGATAACGAGCACCCTCAACTTATGGCTGAGTTTCTACTACAAAGTTTCATCCTCAATTTCAATATCAATGGCAACAGCATCATCATTTTGACGATTGGTGCTCATAATGACATTTGGAGGAGGATCACAAATATAAGGAGGCTTCTTTAAAATGACTGTGTCCTCAGAATCATAACTGTCGGAATCACAGACAGATTTTGTGGACAACCTTTTTCTCTCCTCATTTATTTCTTAATCTGTGTAAGACAACTTTTTTGTGTGGGACTTCCTTTTTTTTCCCTTACGGATTTGCCAGATTTACAGGTGACTGATCCTCCCTGGCTTTCTTTGGAAATGGATTTTGCTGTGGAGACTCTAGTGCGTGTAACAGTACCAGCAACTGCACATAACGCCCACGGTCTGAGCCTTTCCTTTCCACTACGTGTAGTGTATGGTATGTTATGTTGGCAATATGAAATTTGTCTGCAATCACTTTCATTAGAGGACTTTCTAATGAAGTTTTACGAGGCAGGGATAACAAGCTTGCCCTTTGGAAGTGCCGTCACTTATGCTTTTTTCTTAAACGTGTACTATTTTTACTGGTAAAATAATTTGCTGAAGTACTAGGAGGACTGACAGTCCCAGAACTAGTACAACAGGGATGCATCGGCTCTGTAGATTGTTGGTCCATGATGACATTTTTTTCAATAGAATACTAAAATAATTAGCAATGTAGAAAAACTGAATTTGTTTTAACTGCAGATAAAATAATGTTGCTGTTAACTGGTGTGTTTGAAAATGTCCGCAGCTTACAGCTTGCCTAATAGAGAGTGATTTAATGACTGCTTGAATCAATAGAAAGAGGGATTTTTTTTAAGAAGCAAGATGCCCAAGTACGCCGCAGAAGGTATGCTTTACAAAAGGAGTGTGCCTAATAAAGAGTAATTTAATGACCGTAATCACTGAATCAATATAAAAAGGGATTTTTTTTTAAAGATGCAAGGTGTCCAAGTATGGCGCAATAGATATGCCTTACAAAATTAGCTTACAGTGTGTCTAATAGAGAGTGATTTAATGACCGCAATCACTGATTTGAATCAATAGAAAGAGGGATTTTTTTACAGAAGCAAGGTGTCCAAGTACGCAGCAGAAGGTATGCCTAACAAAAGGATCTTACAGCGGGCATAATGGAGAGTGATTTAATGACCGTAAGCACTGATTTGAATCAATAGAAAGAGGGATTTTTTAAAAGAAGCAAGGTGTCCAAGTATGCCGCAGAATGTATGCCTTACAAAAGGAGCTTACAGCGGGCCTAATGGAGAGTGATTTAATGACCGCAGAATCAATAGAAAAACGCAATTTTTTAAGACAGCAAGATGCCCACGTTGCAGAACAAATACGTTACAAGTTACAACAAAAGAAACTTGCTGCTGGGCTAATAGAGAGAGTGATTTAATGACCGCAATCACCGATTTCAATCTACAGGAATTTTATATACCCAGCTACCCAAGTACATTGCAGAATGTGCCTTATAAAAGGAGCTTGCAGCGTGTCTAATAGAGAGTGATTTAATGAACCTAAACTATCATTTGAATCAAAATCATATTGCACTTTTTAAAATAATGTGGCAAAGGATTACGAAAGTTAATTAGTGCCAAATTCAGATATGCAGAGCCGGATTATCCACGGGGCGATCAGGGCGGTCGTCCTGGGGCACCCACACACAAAGGGTCCCTCACAAAATCCAGTGAAAGAGGATTGATGTCAGTGATTGACATCCTCCTCTTAAGCACAGTGTGTCGCAGCCGCCGGCATATTCCAGCAGCTGCGATAGCGTGCTTAAGAGCAGGATGTCAATCACTGACAACCATCCTCTTGCACTGTAGCCAGGGAGCAATGGGGTGGAGCCTTCATGTAGCGCTCCTGCCTCTGTTTACAAGATGCCAGCGTGACCTAAGTTCACGTGAGCATCACAATTCTTCAGAGCGCGCACCGCAGAGGACAGAGCAACAGGAGAGGCAGCAAAGGTAAGTTTATTATACAGACTTTAAAGAAAGTGGTTGAGGAATGTCAATTTGAACATAGAGGGGGCACAAAGGCTGGGTGGACACAAAGGGGAGGCAATAGTGTTACCTGGACATAAAAGGATGGGTAATAAGACTGAAGGCTGAATGGACACAAAAAGTGGGGCAATAAGGCTAAATTAACAAACAGAAGGAGGGGGCTAATAAGGTTGACTGGACACAAATAAAGAGGAGGCAATAAGGTTGGCTGAAAACACATAAACACATAAAGGTGGCAATCAGATTGACTGGATACAAAGTGGGGGCAATAAGATTGGTTGGACAAACAGGAGGGAAAAATAAGGCTGACTGAGCGAAAATAAAAAGGGGACAATAAGGCTGACTGGGTACACATAAAAAAGGCAATAAAGCTGGCTGGACGCAGAAGGAGGAGACAATAAGGCTGGCTGGACACAGAAGGTGGGGGCAACAAGGCTTGTTGGACAAACAGAAGAAGCGACCAATAAGGCTGACTAGACGCAAATAAAGAGGGGGGCATTAAGGCTGGTTGGACACAGAAGGAGTAGGAAATAAGTCTGAATGGACACAGAAGGAGGGGGTCTATAAGGATGGATGGACTTGCACATAAAGAGGTAGCAATAATACTGGCTGGACACAAAAATTGGTTGGTCACAGAAGGAAAAGGGCAATAAAGCTGGTTAGATACACAGAAGGAGGGTGTATAAAGTTGACTGGACACAAAAAGAGGGCAAACAGGAGGGAACAATAAGGCTGACTGAACACAAATAAAGAGGGAGACAATAAGGCTGGCTGGGCACAGAGAAGAAGGGGCATTGAGGCTGACTGTTCACACAGAAAGCAGGGGCAATAATTGGACACACATAAGGAGGGAGCATTCATTTTTGCTACACACACAAGGAAAGGGCAATAAGGCTGACTGGAAACACACAAGGAAGGGGCAATAAGGCTGACTGGACACACAAGGAAGGGGCAATAAGTCTTATTGGACACACAAAAGGAAGGGGCACAAAGGCTGGCTGGCTAGACACACACAAGAAGAGATGAGATTGGATGGCTGTAGAGACACACAAGAAGGCAGGAAATAATGATTGCAGAAAAACACACACACAAGGAGGGGGGATGCAATGTGTATTGTATAGTGATAACTAGGATGCAATTTGTATTATATGGTGATAACTAGGATGCAATGTGTATTGTATGGAAATAACTAATGTGCAGTGTGTATGGTATGGCAATAGCTAGGATATAGTCTGTATTGTCTGGGGGTAATGAGGATGAAGTTTCTGTTGGCTTAAGTGGTCCTTATTGTATGGTGATCAGTAATATGCTATCTGCCTTGTATATATGTCAGCAGGATACTCATTGTAATTATATGGGTCACTGTAACTGAGAATTAATAGTATAACATGTTCTTCACACTGAGCTGTTGAAGCAGTCTGTGGGTGTAACAATTGATACACAGTTTATTTGCAAGTTTCATTGATACAAGCATCCCCTGGCCTTGACTTTTTGACCACATCCATTGACTATGTGGTGGGCCCCATCACAGTTTTCCCTGGTGGGCCCTTCATGCCCCATTCAGACCCTGTGCTCAGGGTTCCATTACGGAGCCCTGAGCAGCTGCGCTCTGTGATCTGCATAGAGCGCATGACGTCATGACGTTACATACGTTATCCTCCTCTGACCAGGGAGTTGTGGTATTCAGCACATAAGAGTCAGTACAGGTAAGTCTTTAAACTATGATATATTTTTTTTAAGTGACATTAAGTGCCCTCTCTGACTAACATTTTATGTGTGCATGTGTATATTTATTTAATTACATTTGCTGTATGTTAATCTGAAGCAGGGGCTCTCCACAATTTAGTTGCCCAGGGGCCCCCACAGACCTTAATCCGGCCCTGCAGATATCGATTAAATAAATTGATAAATTTGGTTGGAAAATGCAATATTAGATTTTGTTAGCATAATTGTGCACTACAGAAATGCAAGATTCATAGAATGTGTAATATAAAATGGTTAAACTACAATTTAAATTTCTGCTGCTTAAAAAAAAAACCAGAGTAGAAAAATACATTTTTATTTTTATATGTGACTGACCACTGTCCACTACTTGGACAACTGCTATGCTGCTGCTTGATAGCCTACTACACAGAATATATATGTGTAATGGCTTTTGAAATATTAGTTACTGTGTGCCCTGTACTACACTCACTGTTTGTACACTGCACCAAGTCTTTAGACCAAGACGCCTTTTATATTAAAGGTACAAAAGCACAGAACTATACGCTACCACACTAGTGGATAGGTATATTATCAATAGATCACTCTGTGTGACACTGGTAGAACTACAGCACAGAATGTTATTACACTTCCACCACAAATCTCCTATCTAACATGGTGCTGAAATCACACGGGAGTGCCTTATAAACCCTCAAAACACGCAAGAACAGTGTTACTGAATAGCGCAATCACAAAGCAGCTGAAAAATAACGTGAGATTTCAAATTGAAAATCCAAAATCATGAGATCTGATATTTTCGCCAAATTGGCGTTTTTGCCTCGATTTGGAATCCGAATTTGGCAGAAAGATACGAGCCATGGCTCTGATCGACTCGGAACCCCAAAGTTTGAAAGTGTTGGATTTCACTGAATCCAAATCACTTATCTCTAGTAGAAACATGATTTTTTTTTTCCCACTTGGGAGAGCTTTATTTATAAACTGACTGACCTAAAAAAACCTGTTAGACCTGTTTCCATCATACTGTTTGGTATGAAATCTTTATCTATGTACAGGATCTTTCTATAGCTTGGAAGGAGGAATAAGGTCTTTATTGGTTTCTCCTTGACGTCCTTTTTTACTTTTTGAAATTGAACTGCAACAGCTTTTTTTCAATGTTATGCTAATTAATATTAACACCTATACAAGTAATTCCAATATTCATGTCAACCGTTCAATCAATCTCAAGGGACCAGATTCAGATCTCCGTGTGTCTTACGTTTGCACAGAGATCTGTAATTAAACATGGAGGGGGGGAGTGCATGCATATGGAGTCCTGGACAATTAAGTATCCAGCACCCTACCATAACCGTATGGATTTGTGTCTGCACAGATTTGTGTCCGTGATGAACTGCTTCTCCCCACCCTGGCACTTAATTAGCATGCAGGCGGGCTTTAGGCATGCAGATATTAAATGCAAGCCCCTTTTATGAAAGTTCTTCCTTCCGGAACTATTTACAACAAGTAACAGCTGGTGTACGCATGCACAGATGTTATATGTCAAGGGGAATTACACAAATGACTTACGCAAGTCCTCTTACTGAATCAGGGCCAAGGTTGGCTTGGTTTGTACATTTGCTTTTGTTCTAATTTACAAATGTCAATGTCACAAGTGTATTTTGTTCTTTATGTTTAACTGCTTCAATAAAAAATAGATGATAAAAAAGTGCCCTACTTAATGCACGCTTTGTCTGCAACAAACTAACCTCCATTTATTACCTCTTCTTCTCTAATAACCTCAACCTTCTTGGCTTACTGCTGCACTTTCATATGACAGACTCTATTTTACTCAAGCCCCCAGTCCTGGAGTCAGATGGGAAGGTGGCATTGACCAATTTCCCTTCACTTCATTTTTTTCATCCTTTGAAGAACATATATGTTCAATC
This sequence comes from Limnodynastes dumerilii, assembly GCA_011038615.1. Taxonomy (NCBI): domain Eukaryota; kingdom Metazoa; phylum Chordata; class Amphibia; order Anura; family Limnodynastidae; genus Limnodynastes; species Limnodynastes dumerilii. The sequence goes on along the minus strand of WWET01001905.1, from coordinate 241,127 downwards.
TTTTCTTTCTGTGTATGGCTGTGATCTATCACCCCATCCCCACTTTCAATCCACTTTTTATTAACAATCAAAAGAATATGTATTGAAAAGCTGTATAGACAAAATGCAATAAGCAAGGCTGAATAGAGGGAAACAGTGAAACAAATTTGAATTTAAATCAATAAACTTGTAATTATGATAACTTGACCAGACGGAGCTATAGTCAGTTCATATAGTGGAGCTTATAAGCAGGTTAAATGCCTCCTGTTTAGTGTAGATGACAATTGTTCCTATAGGTTTGACTACCTGTATGGAGATCTATGTAGGTTTATAATTGTAATATTCACCAGGGCCGCCATCATCAAATGCTGGGACCCGGGATCCAGCCGTGGGACCCTGTCCCCTATGTAACGTCATTGGTGATGTCACGTAGCGGGGGTGCGGCAGACATGTTTTAACAGCGAGCCGGTGTGCAGAGAAAAAGTTCCCTGTGCATTGGCCGGCTACTAAATAGTCCTGAGCAGCAAGTATCGGTAGTAGGATACCACTGATACCTGCTGCTACAGAGCTAAGTAAGTATCAGCGAGCCCCCATCAGGTCTGGACCCGGGACAATACTCCCCCCTGATGGTGGCCCTGATACTCACGGTACTGTGATAAAAATGGAAATAGCTGTTGCAAACAGTATTAAAGTTGAGAGGTGATGTTTCCCAAGTCTAAATAACAGTGTGATAGTAAAGCTGGTCAGTATCTGTGTGCAGTAAGCAATTCAAAGGTATATCCCTGCATCACTGGCGTAGCTAAGGGGGGTTTTGGGGGTTCAAATGGGGTTTCCATCGAAAATAAAGTTTGCACGAGATAGAATTTCCATAGTATTTCCATAGTAGGTACTCAAAAGATCGGTTGGCACAAGGAAAGGTGTCAATGAAACAGGCCAGACGGCAGGCGGCGTGGGTGACGTGGCAAGTAAACAATGCACTACGCACACATAACCAATTTATAGTTTACGCATGCGTCTTACAGGACTCGCTCTGATGAACATCCACCGGGACATAACAATTCCTCCAGAGGAGGTTATTAGCCAACTTGCGGTAAAGAGAAAATGACTGAATTTAATTTTGTAATTATTATTTTGTGTTAGAAAATAAAAATTGTAAGTATTGTAATTTTAAATTGTTTTGTAATGGTTTCGTGTCTTGTTGAAAACTTAGGTAAAGGTAATATTGTAGTAGCTATAGGTTTAGGTAGCACAATATAGGTAAAGGTAATATTGTAGTAGCTATAGGTTTAGGTAGCACAGTATAGGTAAAGGTAATATTGCAGTAGCTATAGGTTTAGGTAGCACAGTATAGGTAAAGGTAATATTGCAGTAGCTATAGGTTTAGGTAGCACAGTATAGGTAAAGGTAATATTGCAGTAGCTATAGGTTTAGGTAGCACAGTATAGGTAAAGGTAATATTGCAGTAGCTATAGGTTTAGGTAGCACAGTATAGGTAAAGGTAATATTGTAGTAGCTATAGGTTTAGGTAGCACAGTATAGGTAAAGGTAATATTGTAGTAGCTATAGGTTTAGGTAGCACAGTATAGGTAAAGGTAATATTGTAGTAGCTATAGGTTTAGGTAGCACAGTATAGGTAAAGGTAATATTGTAGTAGCTATAGGTTTAGGTAGCACAGTATAGGTAAAGGTAATATTGTAGTAGCTATAGGTTTAGGTAGCACAGTATAGGTAAAGGTAATATTGTAGTAGCTATAGGTTTAGGTAGCACAGTATAGGTAAAGGTAATATTGTAGTAGCTATAGGTTTAGGTAGCACAGTATAGGTAAAGGTAATATTGTAGTAGCTATAGGTTTAGGTAGCACAGTATAGGTAAAGGTAATATTGTAGTAGCTATAGGTTTAGGTAGCACAGTATAGGTAAAGGTAATATTGTAGTAGCTATAGGTTTAGGTAGCACAGTATAGGTAAAGGTAATATTGTAGTAGCTATAGGTTTAGGTAGCACAGTATAGGTAAAGGTAATATTGTAGTAGCTATAGGTTTAGGTAGCACAGTATAGGTAAAGGTAATATTGTAGTAGCTATAGGTTTAGGTAGCACAGTATAGGTAAAGGTAATATTGTAGTAGCTATAGGTTTAGGTAGCACAGTATAGGTAAAGGTAATATTGTAGTAGCTATAGGTTTAGGTAGCACAGTATAGGTAAAGGTAATATTGTAGTAGCTATAGGTTTAGGTAGCACAGTATAGGTAAAGGTAATATTGTAGTAGCTATAGGTTTAGGTAGCACAGTATAGGTAAAGGTAATATTGTAGTAGCTATAGGTTTAGGTAGCACAGTATAGGTAAAGGTAATATTGTAGTAGCTATAGGTTTAGGTAGCACAGTATAGGTAAAGGTAATATTGTAGTAGCTATAGGTTTAGGTAGCACAGTATAGGTAAAGGTAATATTGTAGTAGCTATAGGTTTAGGTAGCACAGTATAGGTAAAGGTAATATTGTAGTAGCTATAGGTTTAGGTAGCACAGTATAGGTAAAGGTAATATTGTAGTAGCTATAGGTTTAGGTAGCACAGTATAGGTAAAGGTAATATTGTAGTAGCTATAGGTTTAGGTAGCACAGTATAGGTAAAGGTAATATTGTAGTAGCTATAGGTTTAGGTAGCACAGTATAGGTAAAGGTAATATTGTAGTAGCTATAGGTTTAGGTAGCACAGTATAGGTAAAGGTAATATTGTAGTAGCTATAGGTTTAGGTAGCACAGTATAGGTAAAGGTAATATTGTAGTAGCTATAGGTTTAGGTAGCACAGTATAGGTAAAGGTAATATTGTAGTAGCTATAGGTTTAGGTAGCACAGTATAGGTAAAGGTAATATTGTAGTAGCTATAGGTTTAGGTAGCACAGTATAGGTAAAGGTAATATTGTAGTAGCTATAGGTTTAGGTAGCACAGTATAGGTAAAGGTAATATTGTAGTAGCTATAGGTTTAGGTAGCACAGTATAGGTAAAGGTAATATTGTAGTAGCTATAGGTTTAGGTAGCACAGTATAGGTAAAGGTAATATTGTAGTAGCTATAGGTTTAGGTAGCACAGTATAGGTAAAGGTAATATTGTAGTAGCTATAGGTTTAGGTAGCACAGTATAGGTAAAGGTAATATTGTAGTAGCTATAGCACCTTCTTAGGTGCGAAAATTTGTACGGCCAACGGGAGTATCTAGTGTAGGGTATAGCCGCCGTAAGCAGGTACTTTACAATGGGAGTGTTAGGGGCGTGTATGTTTATACGCACGGGCGGACGTACGCATTCGCCCGTCGGACGGCACCGTCGTAGCTCTGGATCAGTACCCTACACTAGGTACTCCCGTCGGCCGTACGAATTTTCGCACATATTACGCAAAGCGTACGGGCTTAGCACGCCCATACTGTACAATTTAAATGGCTATCCCCGCCTCCGTGTAGTAAAACGAGCGCCCAGGCGACCGTCGTATCGAACGCACGCCCCTCGAGCGAACATTTCGCTCACAATACGACCGCTATACGCTCATGTCGTCCAGCCGACCGGAAGCTGTCATACTGAGCATGCGCAGTGCAAATTTTCGTACGAAAATACGCAAAATACGGTCGTACGCTCGCTCGAAATCAGCCAATTTCGTAGCTCTGGATCAGGCCCATACCCACAATCCACTGCTCATAGAATTTATTGGTTGAAATAAACCAGGAATAATTGTGCTGTGGAGGAGATATGATTTGCCTGTACATTATAATCTGACTGGCCAACAACAATTGATAGGTAACTATATTTTGTTGCATTGGATGAGGGTCACTATTTATTTTGTTTTCTTATCTTATTGTTCCAGGTTTTATGGCTTTGCACTACAAGAAGCTGGAACAATATGAGCACTTTTATATTGTGATTATTGAACTCTTTCAGAAGGAATTACGGTTTATATTTTATAAGCCACCTTCACACTAACTCTCTGTGGAACTGTGTGTATCCCTTCCTTAAGATAAGGTAGACCCTCTGGACAATATTTACAAATGTCCTCCTTTCAGTAGCTACTGTTTGCTGCAAGCACACCCGAGACTTCTATTCCCAATCATGAGCTTTAAAGCTTTTGTCTGTCCACACAAGCTTGGGAATAGAAACTAGTTCTGTTGGTGCTAAGGGTAACAAGTCACATGAATGTGTTAAAGGTTCTTATTGTATGAAGATGAAGAACCTTAACAGCACAAACATTTTAAAAATGTCAATGATCTGCTCCTAGGTGCAGATTAAGATAGTGTTTACTACATTTTATATCTCATTGCTACTAGACTGACCATTTTTTTATTGTGTATTTTAGTGTTTTAACAATTTTATTATATAGAAAATCATTATGACTATTGGTAAATGTGGTATTAATTAGGTAAACATTAAAAGATCTAATCTAAGATTTGCAGTAAATATTGGGTCTAGTTTAAGTTAGTGCTTATCACAGCTACCATATTTTTTATGTATAATCCCAATCTTGGTATCAGTGCTGAATATTTTTTTTCCTGTTAGCTAGAAAACTTTGTCATAGAATTTTTACACAGGGGTCATATTTGTCCTGGTTATACTTTTATTTAATTATGTATTTTCTTCCAAGTATATTTCATTTATTAAAATGAGAGCATTTTGGAATTAATTGTTACTAATTATTTTTTTCTATGGAACCTTAAGTCTTTCATTCATGGTAACAACACACTCTAAAATGAGACATTGGGACAGTCTTAATTCAAACACCCAGGTTACAAATATTGTGACGCAGGATCTAAGATCTTATCTACGAAAAATGACGGCTGGTAATTTTACTCAATGTAGATGTAATGATTTGGAATAAACATAAATTATCCCATCTTATTTTTATGCTTTTTTTGAATGATGACTCTATAACCTTAATTTTATACCATAGTCTTATATGCACCTGGCTCTCCAAAGAATGATCAAGCACTGATGCAAAATGTGATTAATGCACTCTTTCTCTTTTTCAGAAATATTATATTTCAGCTGTCTTGTATTACATAAACAAATGGTTCTTATTGTCTTTCTTAGAAGATATTTTATACTTCTCTATATTAGTTCATTGGCATTTAAATCCCTATAGCCTCATATTTCGATAGATTGTATCACCCTTTTCAGTTTCTCAAGAAAATGTGCTGTCAAGTAGGTCATAGCTGACCGTTTTAAAAAATTGGTTTATTTTGTTTATACTGCTTCTTTGCTTGCTGATGTCTTCATTATAGATTTTTTTCAATTCCATGGTCTTACAGATCAATTGTTTTTCAGTCCATGGTTTTCCAATTTCAAAGTCAGTCACATTCTTTAGAAAAGAAATACTGTAGCCAAACAAATAATGGATCTAAGAGACTATAAACCAAAACAGCATGTTTGGGTAAAGTGTCTTATATTAATGATGACGCCCTTCTTGAACATGCCTCTTAATTGAACATTTATTTTAAATTAACCAGCTTAAATGTTTTGTCTTGTCTGCAAAGGTCAGCATTTGGTCATATGTTCTTTGTGTTATTGAACAATTATTTTTAGTTGTTTGAACTTTACATTATACAAATTATACAAATTCTATACAGTTTCTATGATTACGGATTTTCTTTTAACACCTTTGACCCTAATCTTACTCCAATTGTAACCTACAGTTATGCTGCCTGTCCTAGATCTTGAATAGCATTTACAAATGTACCTGAGATGCAAGATTTGCTGGTAACCTATTTGCATCCTTTTACTGCCTGCTAGAAGTCATCTAGAGCAGTATTTCCCAAACGTGGTCTTCAGGGACCACAAACAGTGCATGTTTTCCAGGGCTCCTTGCTGGAGCACAGGTGTGTTCATTACTGACTGAAACATTTAAAAGCTCCATAGGTGATAGTCATTATATCACTTGTGATTCTGTGGATAGATATGAACTGTTATTGGTTCCCAAAGACAAAGGTTGCATAAAACTAATCTAGAGAAAAAGTTGTTTAGAGCACATCACCTCTGTATAGTTTTCAGGAATGGACATCACTTTCTAATTAATGTCTTGGTTATATTCTAAAACAAGTCCATGTTAGAAGCGGCCCATAGTAGCAAGTTTTCAGCAAAGGTCTGGCAGTCGGGATTCCTGCACTTGCATTGGTGACAATTGGTAAACATGTTCTGACTGCTGGACAGCCACAGTGCTTCCCAGTTACTTATGCTGCTGTGCAATTCACCGTGAGTGGTCCCAGTTGTTGCCTAGCAGCCAGATGCTCACCTATCACTGAATGGGCAATGGACCAGTTGGAAGCACTGATTAGTCAGTCTTCCTGTAAATAAATGGGCAAGCTGCTCACTGAACCTTGCTTCTGCATTGCATTCTCTGAATAAATATCACTGCCTGATCATTATCTCCTTGCCTTTCCCTGCCTCATATTCTGTGCTATCCTTACTGGTCTCTGTTCTTATCTCCCTCAGTCCTCTAATTGTTTCTAATTGCATATTCAATATTTGTTTTTAATAGTCCTGCATTTGGTATTTTAAGACTCCTTCTGGTTCCTCTGTATAGGAGGCTTAGTGCTATTTCCATCTAGCACTTCTTCACCCCCTATATCCATCTTGTGCATAAAGCATGTTTTTCTATCTCATGCTATCTCAGGGTTTTTAGGTACAATCTGGGTTTTCTGAGGCTTGTCCTAATTTTGTGTTCCCTGTTATTTGTCTGGTGGTACTGAATCCGTGTTTCTGCTCTGCCATCATCACTGTTTCTCATTATCGGGAATTACCAACTTGGGGATGCGACCTGCCAAGTGCTTGAAGCCAAGTCTGTATCTACTATCAGTGGCACCAGCAAACATCTGGCTCTCGGTTAGACTCTATTTATAAGTCACAGGTAAAAATTAATGAGTGATTAGTACCAACCTTACATTTATTGAACACTAATTACAAATAGGTAAAATGAATTGATTAATTAGAAGTTCTTTTGACAAATAGAATTGCAGTCTAAGAAAATCAATAGTCTATTAAAACAAAGCATATGATATAGGGCTGATAAAAAAATAGAGAAGAGCAATAGACACAAAAGGTGAAAAATACAGTAGGTTAAAACCGCCCATATGCAGAGCACATGGAAATCAATATTGGAAGCAAATGCATAAATCTGTGCAATTGTGATACTTGTGAAAATGTTTGCATCAGAGTAGGATGCACATATGCTCAATTAACCTCATTAAACATTAGAAACTTCCCTTTCTTAATTGATGTTAACTATTTGAAATGAGGCTCTTATTCATCTTCCCATAATTCATCTTCATCTTCTCATCTTACATAAAAAAATAAAACCCAAACTTTAGGACATAATTTCTGGTAACAAATATTTATATTAAAACAATACTAACATAAAGCTAATCAAAATAATATCAAACTTAAACACTAGATCCAGGTCCCTGCAATTCAAGCATTATCTGATAACTAGCACCAGAAAATACCCACATTTTGCAAAAGCCCATGGGCAAGTGCGACATTCCCTAGATGGACCTAGACCCTCTTTAAGGGAATGGGTGTG
>WWET01001905.1:168123-181087 GCA_011038615.1 Limnodynastes dumerilii | reverse complement strand
GAAAAAACACGGCTGCCTCTCCCTATGTTCCTTCCTGATAAGTTGATAACCTTCCACTCTGGTAATATGTTCAATTTTGTGATTTTGGACCTGATCCAGATTTAATAAGAATTCTGTATGGAGCCTCTGCAATGGAGGCTAACGTATAAAATGTATTTTTCACAATACCACACACAGGAAAACAGGGCACACCCCTGCTCTTCTGTTTGTAAATAGTGGATCTGTGCCCTTAAATACAACTGGGCTCACATAAAGCTTTCTTAGCCATGATGCTCATTTTGCGACATGGCGAGGGAGTCCATTAGTAAATCATTAAAACTTTGTTTATTTGACATCAAGCAGCTTCTGATCTCCTGTAGAAATTAGACAATACAGCTGATATCACCCATTCAACTCACAGGGTGACTCATACACACTTTTTGTAGAATACTAAATGCGTAACATCAGCTCCATTGTCTGATCTCTGTAGGAAGCTAGTAGCTGCTAATTGGTAAGTAAACAAAGATTTAATGATTTTTGAAGCCATATTCAACTTTTCAAAGCAGGCGGGCCCACCATGCATGCAATTTCCCACCATGTATGGCAGAATTTAGTTTAACAAAATGCAACTCTATTTTGCACACAACTGTGCATGCTGTTACAGCTACAATGTGAACGGCTAGCTGCCCGTGTGTCTGGCCGCCCATCCAGCTCTGCTCTGCTCTGCTTACCTCTGGTTCGCGCGGCGCATCTCTGGAGATTCCCCTGCTGACAGCTCTCCTAGCTACAGCGTCCTGGATACCAGTTACGTGGGTGCCGCTTCTCCATTAGGTGCGCGTTCTGCTTCTAACCTTTATTTATGCGTTCCCTGTTGCTAGGGGAATACTTCCTCATTAGGGGGTCTGGTCTTTGGCTGTCCAATCACAAGACAGCAAATACTATTTCAGACCCGTTGTGACATCACTCCGGTGCTGGTTATAGTTCGGCCTTACAAATGCTATGATCTGCTTACCTTTGTGTGCCTAGTGCTTCTGTCTAGTGAATTAACCGTTGTTTGACCTCTTACCTTGCCTAGTCCTTGCCTTGGTTACCTTCTGTTATCCTGCCCTGGTTCTTCCCCCTTATTTTACCCACCTACCCATTTTGGCCCAGATCCAGGACAACGCTTCGGAGCGAATGTACGCGTGGTGGAGACGTAAAATCGCCTTTTGGTAAGTACTGCGCATGTGCACCATAGAAAATAAGCTCCTGTAACGTAGCGCAATTGTGAATGTATGGGCCATTCACGTATGTGTCAAGTAAATACTTACGTGTGGGTGTGCCAATTTTACGTGAGTCCAAAATATGTCTGAAATACGTTAAGTAGGCAGGGGTTTGTATTTAAAGTGTACAGTATGGGCGTGCTTAGCTGCGTAAATTCGTGTTGCCCATACGTACGTGTGCGGTAAATACGTGTTGCCCATACGTACGTGTGTGGATCACTGCGGTTACGTGGGGAAAAGTTAAGGTAGGGTTTGGAAAGCGGATCTTGACAAAATACGTACATTCAAGGGGTGTTTCTAGGGGAGTGTATAGAAGGTACGCACATGAAAATACGCGACGCGAATAAACGTACGGCAAACGTAGTTCTGGATCTACCCCTTTATCCTTATTTTCCCTTGAGTGCTTGTTTATGTTACCTCTTCGGAGGTCCCGCTGCATGAGTGCGTGTGTGCAAGCCCTGGTCTGTCTTGTCCAGTCCCATGACTTACCTTTCATCTGCCGTTGCCTGGTTCGGTGTTTCACGTAATTTGTCCAGTTCGACCAGGCAGGTCGATCTCTTCCGGCCTGGTCTGCTTCCTGGTTACTCTTCCTTACCTTCTCTCTCTATCGGGTATCCACCTCGGGTTTCCTTTCATCTTTCTACAAGTCTGGTTCAACGGGGCACGACCTATTACTTGGGTGCAGCCAAATCCATCCCCACCATCAGGGGCACTGGTGAAAACCATCTGGTAGCAAAGTTCCCGTGCTCCGGTAGCCCACTTCATTACACCTCTCGTATCCTATGGCAACTCCGGTACTCACCCCAGGTAATCCCGTGCCGTAACATTATCTCTTCTTCCTTGCGGCCACTCTGGTTCTCATTCCACGTAATTCCGGTGTGACTTAACATTATAACTGGCCATTTCATGCAAATCCCGGTGGAACCCCCCATGGCTGAGGCCATAAATGCTCTCATCACCCAGGTGTCTAATCTGGGACAGATGGTTCAGACCCTGACCTCCAAAGTCAATGATCAGGAGGAAGTCATTTCGGCCATGAGGTCCTCAGCCGTTGCCCCGACATCATCAGCAGCATCTTCCGATATTAAAGTTAACCTCCCGGATAGATTTTCTGGAGACCGCAGCTAGTTCCATATATTCAAAAAGAATTGCCGGTTTTACTTCCAGCTCCGACCCAATGCCTCTGGATCTGAGCGTTAGCGAGGCGGTTTAGTCATCACACTACTCCAGGGGAACCCAGACCATGGACACATACTTTGAGGCTTTGGGCCTACTTTACGATGATCCGGACAGAGCAGCCACTGCTGAGATGAAGCTTCGTTCCCTGTGTCAGAGAAGAAGGACCGCTGAGGAATATTGTTCTTAATTTCGCCGCTGGGCCAATGACTGTGGCTGGAACGATCCAGCCCTTCGTAGCCAATTCCGCATTGGACTATCTGACCAGGTGAAGGACGCCATCGTCCAAATCCCAACCTGGAGGATTTCATGCGATTTCATCAAGGTTGACCGGTGTTTGAAAGAACGCCGTCTGGAAAAAGATTCCTCAGCAAGCTACTCCACAGTTCATCTCCCTCAGGAATTCCAGGCGCTGGAAGAACCCATGCAGATTGGCTCTTACCGTCTGTCCAAAGAGGAGAAAACCCGCAGACGGAACCTGGGTCCGTGCCTCTATTGCGGAGGGAAGGCCTATAGGGCTGATTCGTGCCCAAGGAAACAGCCCATGCAGTCGGGAAAAGAGTAACCCAACCGGTTTGCAAGGAGCTCCAGTTGGGTGTTTATCTAGTATCCTCAAAGAATTTGCTCCTGTTCCCAGCCCAACTGATCCTTAGGGATCGCGATAAAACAACTATCCGCTTTTGTGGACAGCGGTGCTGCAGGGAATTTCTTGGATATTGAACTGGTCCGGTCAATGAATATCCAGGTCAAGAGTCTGGACGTTCCCGTCTCTGCAGTGGAATTGGATGGACAACCACTGTCGGAAGGTCCCATTCTCCTGAAAACAGAGCCCATTCAACTGTCCATCGGTATGTGTCATTCAGAAGTCATTGAATTCCTGGTGACTATTTGTGCTTCAGTCCAGCTGGTCCTGGGTCATCCTTGGCTCAAACTCCATAATCCTTGCATTGATTGGTTACTGGGAGAGATTATTCGGTGGAGTGACTCCTGTGAATAAAAATTTATTTTTTACCCAGTCCGGGTAGGTCTTATTTCGGTGCAGAAGATCCCCTTGCAATATTCAGAATTTGCTGACGTCTTTTCCAAACAGGCAGTGGAGGTACTACCTCCACACCGGCACTACAATTGTGCTATTGAACTCACTCCCTAAGCCAAGCTACCTAAAGGAAGACTATTTTCCCTCTCTCGACCCGAATCAGCTGCCATGGACACATATATCAATGAGAATCTGGAGAGGGGGGTTCATCTGCCATTCCAAGTCACCGGTTGGCGCAGGTTTTTTTTTTTGTTGGCAAGAAGGACGGCTCCCTCAGACCGTGTATTGACTATTGAGCCCTTGGGCCTGATCCAGAGCTACGGCCGCAAGCGATCGTACGCCGATCGTAAGCGAAAATTCGTGAAAAAAAACGCACTATGCATGTGCAGTATGACAACTTCCGGTCGACCGAAGGACATGAGCGAACAGCGAGCGTATTTTCAGCGTATTTTTCACTCAAGGGGCGTGCCTTTTGTACGACGATAGTCTGGACGCTCGAGTTACTACACAGAGGCGGGGATAGCCATTTAAATTGTACAGTATGGGCGTGCTAAGCCCAGTACGACCAGCGTATCGGTACGAAAATTCGTAAGCCCCGTACGACCAGCGTATCGCTACGAAAATTCGCACGTACTCTGGAGAAACTTAGGGTAGGGTTCAGCCGCCATAAGTAGGTACAATCAATGGGAGTGTTATGGGCGTGAAAGTTTATACGCCCGGGCGAACGTACGTTACGCTCGCGGGCGATTGCGGTCCTAGGTCTGGATCAGGCCCCTTAACCGCATCACAGTCAAGAACACCTACCCACTGCCATTAATCTCAGATTTGTTCAATCAAGTCAAGAGAGCGGTTATCTACTCTAAGATTGATGGTGCGTATCAGGGAGGGAGAGGAATGGAAGACTGCATTCAACACCTATTCAGGCCACTATGAATATTTGGTAATGCCCTTCGGGTTATGCAATGCCCCGGCAGTATTTCAAGACTTCATCAACGACGTGTTCAGAGATTTCTTGAGAAAATTCGTACAGGTCTATCTTGATGACATACTAATCTTTTCTTCCTCCCTTGAAAAACACTGTAAACATGTCAAGTTGATTCTTGCTCGTCTCCGAGAATTCAGGTTGTATGCCAAACTGGAGAAGTGCGAATTTGAGGTTGACAAAATAGCCTTTCTGGGGTACATCATTTCCCCCATGAGTTTCGCCATGGACCCGGAAAAGGTGAAGGCTATTCTGGAGTGGAAGCAACCCACGGACCTCAAGGCCATCCAGCAGTTCATGGGATTCTCCAATTACTACCGGGGATTCATCAAGTCCTTCTCCACCCTGATGGCCCCTATATCTGCTTTGACCAAGAAAAAAGCAGATCCTACCAACTGGTTGGAAGGTGCAGTACGGGCCTTCAAAGCCTTGAAACTTGCCTTTGTTTCTGCACCCATTCTCAGACATCCTAATCCGGAACTTCCCTTCATCATTGTGGTCGATGCACTGGATGTCGGAGCAGGGGCTGTTCTAACCCAAAAGGACCCACAAGAATCCAAGTGTTTCCCTTGTGCCTATTTCTCCAAGCAATTCTCATCTGCTGCAAAGAATTATGATGTGGGAAACCGGGAAGTGTTGGCCATTAAGATGGCATTCGAGGAATGGAGGCACTGGTTGGAGGGGTCTGCTAATTTCATCACGGCCCTCAAGGATCATAAAAACCTTGCATACATTGAATCTGCCAAACGCCTGAATCTTCGGCAAGCTCGCTGGGCGCTGTTCTTTACATGCTTCAATTTTGTTATCAAATACAGACCTGGATCTCAGAATCATCGAGCAGATGCTCTATCCCGGGCATTTCTGCACCAACATGGTTCCTCCTTCCCTCCCTTACCAATGATTCCTCCTACCCGCATTATTGCTGGGTTAACTCAAGACCTCTGGTCTAGAATTCTGGTGGTCCAAGACCAAGCTCCAGTACAAACTCCCACTGAAGACCAGGCCCCAGCACAAACACCCACTGGATGGCTGTTCGTTCTGGAAAAATTCAGAAGACAAGTTCTCCAGGAGAATCATTCGTGTAAGACTGCTGGTCATTTGGGTGTCCAGAAGATGCTGGAAGCCTTGTCCAGATTGGTGTGGTGGCCTTCCATGTCACAAGACTCTCAAGAATTTGTGCTCACTTGTTCTCTCTCCACCAGGAACAAGACACCACGTTCTCCGCCTTACGGCCACTTCTCCCTCTGCCGGTTCCCAAACGTTCATGGACCCACCTGTCCATGGACTTTATCACAGATCTCCCTAACTCCTAGGGCCATACCACCATCTGGGTGGTGGTTGACAGGTTCAGCAAGATGACACATTTAATTTCGTTACCAGGTCTACCCAATACCCAAGCTCTAGCCGACCTATTTGTAAAAAACATTTTTAGACTGCACGGTCTACCCCTGGAGATTGTCTCGGACCGGGGTTCGCAGTTTGTGGCTTCTTTTTGGAGAGCTTTTTGTAGAAGTTTGGGAGTACAAGTCAACTTGTCATCAGGATATCATCCCCAGACCAATGGGCAAACCAAGAGAGTGAACCAATCCTTGGACTCCAAAACAATTGGTCCGAAAACATTACCTGGGCAGAGTTTGCGTACAATAACGCTCATCATTCTTCCACATCTGTGTCACCCTTCTTTTATTTCCAGGGACTCCATCCGAGAGCTAACTACATCATTCCTGTCGCCACCACCCCTCATCCGGGAGTTAGGGGAATGGTTAAGAACATGAAGATCATCTGGAAGAAAGTTAACCAGTGTCTACGAAATACAGCTTTCAGAACCAGTCCAGAGTGGACCTTCACCGATCCAAGTGTAAATTCAAAGTGGAAGACAGGGTCTGGCTCTCCACTAGAAATATCGAAATAAGACAACCGTCCAGAAAGCTAGAACCTCGGTTTATTGGACCTTTCCAGATTATCAAAAGGATCAATCCTGTGGCTTTTAGACTAAAATTATCCCGAAACCTAAAAATTCTGTCCACTTTCCATGTGTCTCTCCTTAAATTGCTAGATTTTCTTCCAGATTCCGTCAACCGGATCTTGTCAAATCTCCACCAGTATCCATTAATAATCAAGAAGAGCACGAGATTGAGGAAATTCTGGATTCCAAAAACGTCAGGACCCAAATGTATTATCTTGTCCACTGGAAAGGATATGGTCCTGAGGAGAGAGATCATGGATTCCTGAAAGAAACCTGCATGTGGACAGATTAAAAAGAAACTTTCATAAAAGATTTCCAGGAAAACCCAAGCCTAGAAGTATCAAAACCCCTCGTTTAGGAGGGATACTGTTACAGCTGCCGGCTAGCTGCCCGTGTGTCTGGCCGCCCAACCCGCTCTGCTCTGCTTACCTCTGGTTCCCGCGGCACGTCTCTGGGGATTCCCCACCTCTCCTAGCTACAGCAGCCTGGATACCAGTCACGTGGGCGCCGCTTCTCCGTTAGGTGCGCGTTCTGCTTCTAACATTTACTTATGCGTTCCCTGTTTCTAGGGGAATGTTTCCTCATTAGGGGGCTGACCTTTGGCTGTCCAATCACAGGACAGCAGATACTATTTCAGAAACCTTCTGACATCACTCGTGCACTGGTTATAGTTCTGCCTTGCCAGTGCTGTGATCTGCTTACCTTTGTGTGCCTTGTGCTTTTGTCTAGTGAATTGACCGTTGTTTGACCTCTTACCTTGCCTAATCCTTGCCTTGGTTACCTTCTGTTATCCTGCCCTGGTTCTTACCCCTTATTGTACCCACTTACCCATTTTATCCTTATTTTCCCTTGAGTGCTTGTTTATGTTACGTCTTCGGAGGTCCCGCTGCATGAGTACCTGTGTGCAAGCCCTGGTATGTTTCGTTCAGTCCCGTGACTTACCTTTCGTCTGCCGTACCTGGTTCAGTGTTTCACATAGTTTGCCTCAGGTCAGTCTCTTCCGGCCTGGTCTGCTTCCTGCTTACTCTTCCTTACCTTCTCTCTCTATCGGGTATCCACTTTGGGTTTCCTTTCATCTTTCTATGAGTCCGGTTCAATGGGGCACGACCTGTTACTGGAGCGCAGCCAAATCCATCCCCACCATCAGGGGCTCTTGTGAAAACCAACTGGTAGCAAAGTTCCCGTTCCCCGGTAGCCCACTTCGTTACACCTCTCCTATCCTATGGCCACTCCGGTACTCACCCCAGGTAATCCTGGAGTGCCGTAACATTATCTCTTCTTCCTTGCGTCCACTCCAGTTCTCGTTCCAGGTAATTCCAGTGTGCCGTAAGACATGCAAAATAAAGGATCATATCTAAGGACTACATCCTGTTACAGAAGTATAGGTATTGCGCATCCACTGAACATATACAGAGTTGACTTACGTTTTTTTGGGTATGTAAGTCAGCTCTTTTTCTTAGATCTGGATCCGGCCATTTGTTATTACTAGTGGAACATGAAGGGGAGCACATATCATAGGATTAATGGAGCCATTCAATCCTATGCAAATTATAGCAGTGGTGTTGTCAAATAAGCCTGTAAACTTTCTTACTATACACTACTGACCCTGGATACATTAATCTCAATTTTGCATTGTTTTGAATTCTAATAGTGACCTCAACTTAGTCAGTGAGTTGGAACTGATTTTGTGAAAGTAAAATTTGTAATGTGTTTGTATCTGCTGTCTTTTATTAAGTTAACTGAGATTGCAAAAAAAGATCAACCTTCAACCCCAAATACCTCAAAGGACCTTACATAGAGCTCTTTCAGAAAGAGATAGAGAAAGGTTTAGATAAACTGAATCTAAAAATCCCCAAAAACAATCTCACTCGAAAAGAGAAAGAAGCTCTTAAGGACCTGAAAGAGACCAAATCAATACTGATAAAATCAGCAGACAAGAGTGGCGGCACTGTACTAATGAAGAGGAGCGAATATATCTTGGAAGCAGAAAGAATATTAAAAGACCATACTACGTATGAGATTTAGAAAAATTACCCCACAGAACTATACAACAAAGACCTGAAAATGCTACTAAAGAGAGCCCAAGACAGAGGGATACTGACAAAAGCAGTATCCCAGCAATTCCCATCGCCTCCAAAAGGAAGACTATTTTCCCTCTCGACCTGAATCAGCCGCCTGAAAACTAAAGAGAGCCCAAGACAGAGGGATACTGACAAAAGCAGAATTTGAATATATATTTAATGAACATCCCAGAACACCAATATTTTATCACCTCCCAAAGATCCATAAGGATCTAAGAAACACACCAGGATGACCAATTGTGTTGGGCATTGGTAGCATAACAACAAATTTGTCCGAATATATAGACATCTTTTTGCAGCCACTGTTAATTCAACAAGAAAGTTACCTCAAAGATACAACTAAAGTTCTCAAGGTGATTGGAAATTTCAAATGGAAACTATACTCTTCTAACCAGTGACATCACCTCACTGTATTCATCAAAGCTTTGCTAGAAAAATACTCTGACCTTGACAGCATACAACAGGACTACAACAGCATCCTGGTGGATGCAATTAACTTCATTCTGAACCAAAATTATTTTGTGTCCAATGGCTAGTGCTACAAACAGGTTCGCGGGACTGCAATGGGGACGAAATTTGTGACCTGTTTGTGGCACATTGGGAGGATGAATAAATTTGTTCAAATACCAACCCCTTCAGGAGTAATATTTTACTCTGGAGGAGGTATATCGAAGATGTGCTGTGTTTCTGGGAGGGTAATGACTCAGAGCTTAGTGCTTTTAAAGAATACCTCAACTCTAATTCACTTAATTTAGTGTTCATGGTGCAAAACAGCCAAAAGGAAGTAGAGTTCCTCGACCTTATCAATACTGCTAATAATGACAATCTGAAAACCAGAACTTACATAAAAAAGGTAGATATAAATACCTTTATAAAAGCAAATAGCAATCACCATCCTAAATGGCTTAAGAATATCCCAGGAGGGCAATTCCCCAGAATACGCCGAAACTGCTCAAGGAATGAGGACTACGATAAGCAAGCCAAAGATCTTAAAAACAGATTTCTTAAAAGAAGCTATAATGAAGGATTGATAGACAAGGCCTTGACCAATAATAAAGATACAATTAGGTCCACATCACTCATAAATAATACAGGGAAAGTTAAAGACAATACCACTCCTCTCTTCATAACAGACTTCAGCAGTAAATTTAGGAAACTGGAAAACCTAATTAGAAAGAATTGGCACCTACTTCTTAAAGACCCCAAATTAGAAACTATACTCCCAAAAAAACAAGGATAGAGTATAGAAAAGCGAAGAACCTCAAAAGTGTTCTAGCACCAAGTGCCCTCCCCCCAGAAACCACTAAGAAAACTTGGTTAAACAACAATACCAAAGGATTTTTTCACTGCACCAAATGCAAGTCCTATACCACCACTAAACACAACTTAACCCATCCATAGGTACATTTTTTATAAATAATAACGGGGAAAGAATTTGAGATAAAGAGTAATATAAATTGCAACACAAATAATTTACCTTTTTTTACCTTTTAGAATGCCCCTGTAGGCTTCAATATTTGGTCAGGGCCATCAGGAGTGTCAATACACGCATTGGAGAAAATATTTGCAATATCAAAAAAGGTGTCACCACACATAATGTCCCCGCCCACTTTTTAACCAAGCATAATAAAGACCCAACTGGTTTTAAATTTATGGGTATACAGAAATTACCTTGAAAAAATCGCAAGAAAGGAAACACAATGGATCTACTCTCTTAAAACATTGAATCCCCATGGTCTGAATATTGATTTAGACCTAGGTTCATTCCTTTTCAATTAATTACCCCTCTGATCAGGCACTCTGTCCCATTGTACAGTATAACAAACTTCAATATGTACTGTTATCTTTATATTATATGTCCGTTATAATTGCATCTATACATCTATATTATATGTCCGTTATTGTTGTTTCATGTACCATCTGTCTTATCAGAATCAGTGAGTCCTCCTTCATACCATTCTATTAACCCATAAGCTTTCACCACCATTCCATTCTAACTAATCTTTATGATGTGTCTGCCTCAAAGACCAGCACTAATTGATTAATTGAACTCAATCAACTACACTTCCTGCTATCTTTAAAAATACCGCCAGATAAGGGACAAGCCTCGCACATCACCACTGCAGCATTCTCACAGATATCCCTGACAAAGCCCTGTCATAGGGCGAAATGCGTTGGTAGAGAGCAGCAAATTCTGCTTATGAATATAAGAGATCGCTTAATTATGAACTATATGCTGTAAAGTTTTTTCCCAAGTGGTGTGTTTCGCAGTGGCACAACCATCAGTGCACATGGGAGCGCTAGCAAGCAGAGAGCCCTTTCCCCACCCAGCAGGAAGAGACAAATGTTTTGAAGCCGCTCACCCCCACAGCCGGACCAGGTTCTTACAGAGAAGGTATCAAGAGGAGAAATGTCCCGAGGACACACAGTGTTCAGGTACCGAAAGTCAGAAACCCAGCAATACGGCATACTGACATATGGGAGAACAGAGGAAAGACACAGGAATCTAAAGTATGCGCATAACCTTTATCCTATCCCGGATTCAGCTGTTCATTACCTATATGAAGAAATACTTGATGCTATAAAGTGAAAATTGGACTAACTGCATTTGGGCTATTTACTTTATCTGCATTTAAGACTTTAGTTTGGACTCAAAGCAAGGTCTCAGGTTTGATTCAAGGACAACAACCAAAAAACTTTTTCTCCTTACAATACCTCTGTGCCACAGCCCTGAGCAACTTTAAACGCTTTTTGACTAGTCATCCGAATCTGTTTCTTTTTGTGTGTATCTAGACATTCCCTTAAAGCAGGGGTTCTCAACCTTTTTTTGCCGAGTACCACTTACCCGCTAAGGAACCGGGTGAAGTATCACTTTGCAAAAATGATTAATTTACTCCAAAATAATTAACTTTAAAGAAATATAACAATTAGCATAACATTTATATGTAAGGCTCAGTTTAGGTTAATTTTAGGCTCAAGATTACATTTTCCTCTTCTCATATTATTAATTATACCTCCCCCATTCAGATACATCCTACTCCCCAAATTACATGTTACACTTCTCCTGGAAATATTATACCTTCCCCATATGATGTATTACACTTCTGTTACATCCCTCTCCACACATTACACCATCCACCCCCCTCTGTTACATCCCTCTCTACAAATTATACCTCCCTTAATGCTCTTATCTCCCTCTCCACATATTACACCCCCCTACTCTTATCTCCGGGAATATGGGACTATTTGCCACACTAGAGGTGCAAATCAGTATCCCTTGCTGTAACAACTGTTCCATGACAGGAAGTACACCTATTTCTACCTCAGGTTTCAATGAATACTGGGGTATTTTTGGTGCTTGCCTACCACTTTTTAGTGTTACCATGACTGATGATACATTAGCCATTAATCCGGTGTCTTGACCATGCTTGGTCCACAGGGGACCTGGTAACTATGACAACATTTCCTCTACCTGTGTTGGGAACTGCATTTTACCAGGGGAAAGAACCATTAATTTAGGAGGAGCCTCTAACATGTCCTGAACTTCCTGTGCATGGGACCTTGGAATATCCAAGAATACCCCATCAGGAGTACAATAAATCACACAGCCCATCTTACACATCAGGTCTTGTCCGAGTAGATTGGTAGGAGCTGATGCTACAAGGAGAAAAGAATGTTTAGTGTGCAAAGGACCAATAGTGACTTCGGCGGGTGTCGTTAGAGGATACTGTTGCACCTCCCCTGAGACTCCTACTGCACGTATGGTTTTCCTGGTTAGGGGAAATGCCTGCAATTTTTACCTCTACATTAGGCTCTTCATTTGGGCCGCTAATCAATCCTATCTGCATGAGATCACAGGTATGACCTGATCCTCATTGATTGTGGGGACCAGATGCCTGATCTCTCCTAGCATGAGAGATGACATGTTCCACTCTCCTGTCATCAAACCTCTCACCACCTTCTTCCCTGGATCTATAAGGCCCCTGTTGGTGTTTCCAGTAGTCATTGCTATGCCCTGAAAAATGTCTCCCACTCTTCCACAGACGGCCGTAGTTCTGGATCCGGCCCTTTGTCAGTGAAGCGAATGCTGCGTGCACAGGTCTCACGACCATCCTGGATCCTTAGCTCGTCATTGGTCTCAGGGTCTTCTATTGTTTTTATTTCCTAGGTTCATCAGCATAATTGGGGACAAGCATATATCATATCAAAACTTATCAATGCTTATAACTGGAGTTCGCTTTATGCGATTTTTTTTTAGCAGAAAGTATCATCCCTAATACAGCATCGTATTCTACACTGCAAGACTAAACACCATATAATTATGACAATCATTCGACGATCAGCGGCAATTAGCTGACCATCCCATCTGCGAATATAAAACACAGTCCAAGTAAATAAGAACGCATACAGACATTAAACATGAACAGTGTAAAAATATATATGTCAGTATGTTTATTAATGTGTAAAATCGAAGAAAAGCCC
>WWET01001905.1:88476-147265 GCA_011038615.1 Limnodynastes dumerilii | reverse complement strand
ACTATCCTCTGAGCTTTCTTGGGGAGATGATGCTCTCATCTCAATCTTCTGGAACGGATTGGCTGATCATATCAAAGACAACCTGGTCTCTGTACAGTTGCCTTCTACCCTTAATGAACTAATTTCCATGTGTACTCGAATAGACATCCGTCATAGAGAGAGAGCCGCGGAAAAAAGAGAGGTTCCTTGCCCAAGGGTTCCGGTGGTCTATCGCCCCAGAATTTTGTCTCCGCCCCCCGAAAAGCCCATGCAACTTGGCAGATCCCGACTCTCTACCCAAGAACAACAGAGGAGGGCAAAGGACAATCTGTGCTGTGGGGAATCAGGTCATCTGCGTCTTCAGTGTTCTAAGCGACCGGGAAATGGCCGCTCTTAAGCTGGCCTGAGGAAACCAAGTTAGGAGTTCCACTCTGTTCCTCAGCACCCAGAGACTGCATCTTGCTTACTTCATTGATAATAAACTCTGAGCCGGTGAATCTTACGGCTCTTCTTGATTCAGGAGCTGCTGAAAATCTCTGATCTCATGTGGAATCTCTGAAAATTCTAACCGAGACCCTTCCTGTTCCTACCTATCTCACAGCTGTCGATGGTAGTAGGATACCAAGTGGTACTATTGTCTGTCGAACTGTTTCTGTGAAATTTCGTGTTGGGGTACTGCATATAGAAACCATCCAGTTCTTGGTACTAGCCAAAGCTAGTTTTCCCATTATCCTGGGGTTACCTTGGCTTCAGTTGCACAACCCTCATATTGACTGGTTCTCTTCCCAGGTCATCTGTTGGAGCAAAAAATGCTTTAAGAATTGTCTGTCCCGGGTAGTGCCTCAGCGCTCGATTCAACTTGAAGCTTCTTCTAACCTCCCTGTCCAGTATCGGGATTTTCTGGACGTATTCAGTAAGCAGTCCGCTGAGACCCTGCCACCCTGAGGGCCAAGCCATGTCTGACTACATCCAAGACAATCTGTGCAGGGGTTTCATTTGTCCCTCTTCCTCTCTTGACGGTGCCAGGTTTTTTTTTGTCAAAAAGAAAGATAGAGGTCTACGCCCTTGTATTGACTATAGAGGATTAAATGCTATCACCGTTAAAAACCGGTATCCCCTACCTCTACCCTCAGAAATGTTTGATCGAATTAAGGGTTCAACCATCTTCACCAAACTCTATCTGAGAGGAGCCTATAATTTGATCAGGATCCGAAGTAGCGATGAGTGGAAAACTGCATTCAATACGCAAGATGGGCATTACGAATACCTGGTAATGCCCTTTGGGTTGAGTAATGCCCCTGCTGTCTTCCAGGGATTTGTAAACAAAATATTCTGGGAATTATTGAACACCTCAGTAGTAGTATATCAGGATGATATATTAATCTTCTCCAAAGATTTATCTTCTCATCGCATCATGGCACGGGAGGTCCTGTCTCGTCTTAGAAACAGGACCAACTGCAAATTGGAGAAATGCATCTTCGAGGGCAGCAGTATTCCATTCCTAGCCTTCATTCAGATGGACCCCGCAAAGGAACAAGCTATCCTGGATTGGCCACAGCTCACCACACTAAGACGCATCCAAAGGTTTGTTTGAGACTATTCTACCATCTTGGCACCAATCACGTCTTTAACCCGCAAGGACTTCAATACAGCTAAATGGCCGGTGAAAAGTCAACAAACCTTTCAACAGTTAAAAGAAGCTTTCGTCACGGCGCCGGTCCTCAGACAACCTGATGCCTCACTTCCTTTCTTCCTCGAAGTTGATGCCTCCTCTGAGGGAACTGGGGCAGTGCTGTCACAAAAACTCCCAGATGGCCAAATCCACCCATGTGGATTCTTCTCACCCAAGTTCCTTCCAGCAGAGAAAAATTAAGCCATCGGTGAAAAAGAACTTCGGGCCATGAAATTGGCGTTGGAGGAATGGTGTTATCTGCTCGAAGGAGCTGTTCACCCTGTAACAGTTTTCACAGATCACAAGAATCTGCTTTACTTTAAAACAGCACAGTGCATTATTCTGTGTCAGGCCCAGTGGTCCCTCTTCTTCGCTTGGTTTA
Organism: Limnodynastes dumerilii; assembly: GCA_011038615.1. NCBI lineage: Eukaryota > Metazoa > Chordata > Amphibia > Anura > Limnodynastidae > Limnodynastes > Limnodynastes dumerilii. The sequence continues at coordinate 145,232 of WWET01001905.1, read as the reverse complement.
ACCTCCAACTCCGCTTTCTTCACGGATCAAGAAATGATAAGGCGGACGCCTTATCCAGGTTATTTACCACAGAGGAGTCGGAAGGGAAAGAGGAACCGGCTTATTCTTGATTCTGTCTGGATTGCTAACACACAGTCCATTCCGGTGGGTAAGATCTTCGTTCCTCTATCTCTCAGGAAAAAGTTGCTTCATTGGGCCCATGCATCCAAATTCCCTGGTCACGTTGGTATCACCAAGACTCTAGCGTTCATCTCCCAGAGTTATTGGTGGCCATCTCTCCGTGAAGATGTCAAATCATTCATCAATGCTTGTGCCTGATGTGTACAACACAAACCCTCTAGAAAAGCTTCATCTGGGACTCTCCAACCACTACCTGTTCCAACAAAACCATAGACTCACATATTGATGGATTTTGTCACCAATCTACCCCCCTGCATGCAGTACAATACCATCAGGGTGGTGGTAGACCGGTTCTCCAAGATGGCCCATTTCATTCCCCTCAAGGGGCTACCCTCTGCTCCAGTCTTGGCCCAGTTATTTATTGCCCATATCTTCCGTCTCCATGGCTGCCCCGTAGAAATTGTGTCTGATCGGGGTGTACAATTCACCGCTCGATTCTGGCGAGCTTTGTGAAAGAGTCTTCAGATCAAACTTAAGTTCTCAACTACTTACCACCCGCAGACCAATGGGCAAACAGAACGCGTGAATCAAGACTTGGAGACCTTCATCCGCCTCTACGTCTCTTCATCACAGGACGATTGGGTGAACCTTCTGCCATGGGCTGAATTCTCCCATAACCAACACTACCATGAGTCCCTGGACAACACACCATTCAAGGTAGTGTACGGGTACCATCTCCAGGTTCCACCCTTTTCTCTGATTCCAGCTGCTGCTGTACCTGCGTCTGAAGATTACCTAGAGAAATTTGCGGATATCTGGAAGAGAGTACAAGTCGCTCTCCTGAAGACCTCCAAAAGGTACAAAATCCAGGCTGATCGTAAGAGGACTGCAATTCCTCCTCTCCATCCAGGGGACAAGCTGTGGTTGGCATCAAAACACATTTGACTTAAGGTATCATCCAAAAAGTTAGCTCCCAGGTACTTAGGTCCATTTAGAATCAACAAGGTGATCAATCCGGTAGCCTATGAACTGGATCTCCTCAACTACGGATTCCCAATTCTTTCCACATCTCACTGCTCAAGCCACTGGTGATCACAAGATTCTCTTCTTCAGAAAAGAAGACACCCAAGATTTCTGGCACTCAAGGTGAAGAGTTTGTGGTGAAAGAGATAGTGGAGTCTCAAATCTGCCATAGTCATCGTGAGTACTTGGTAGATTGGAAAGCGTATAGACCTGAAGAGCGTGCTTGGATCCGTGCTTCTGACGTCTATGCATCTAGACTCATTAAAAACTTTCTTGCTAAGCAGCCTACCAAGACTCTGGGTGGTTGTCCAGAGGCCACCCATAAAGGAGGGGGTGCTATCACAAAACGCTGCAGCAAGCGCTGCACTTACCCACACCGGCTTGCTGCAGCTAACTCCCGCGGTCCAGGTTCACTGAAACTGTCACAATGACAGTTCTCCACACTCACCATCATTTCAGTCTGAGCGTTCCACAAGGAATCAGGTGCCAAGCTCTGCTGTACCTCAGTTCCATGGGCACAGCCATCTTGGATTTCAGCACATGATCTACAGCACCAATGAGGAGTCACCAGTTCGGTCCTCCAGCCAATCCGAGGGTATTTAAACTCTGTTCACTCTCTCCACCATGCCAGAATAACTTGTTCTACCAAGGTGCCTGGTTTTCCTTCGTTGCTGGTATCCTGATCCTGGTCCTGCCTGACAAATCGCCTGGTCTGAACCTGGTCCTGCCTGACCCATCGCCTGGTCGTGCCTTGTCTGATTCTGGTCCTGCATGATCCATCGCCTGGTCTGATCCTGGTCCTGCCTGATCCATTGCCTGGTCTGATCCTGATCCTGCCTGATCCATTGCCTGGTCTCATCCTGGTCCTGCTTGATCCATTGCCTAGCCGTGCCTGGTCTCATCCTGGTCCTGCCTGATCCATTGCCTGGTCTCATCCTGGTCATGCCTGGTCTCATCCTGGTCCTGCCTGATCCATTGTCTGGTCTCATCCTGGTCCTCCCTGATCCATTGCCTGGTCGTGCCTGGTCCCATCCTGGTCCTGTCAGATCCATTACCTGGTCGTGCCTGGTCTCATCCTGGTCCTGCCGGATCCATTGCCTGGTCGTGTCTACAGTTCCAGTCTGGTCCTGTCTACTACTCCAGTCCGGTCCTGTCTAAAGTTCCAGTCCGGTCCTGTCAACTACTCCAGTCCGGTCCTGCCTAACAGCTCCAGTCCGGTCCTGTCTACTCTTCAGTCCGCATCCAAGTCCGGTCCTATCGTCTTCCTAGTCCGGTCCAGCCTGTCAGTTACGTACTGTTTAAGTGGTCTCTCATCATCTGACCCTGTTGGACTCAAACCCATGTGGTTCACCCGCAACATGCCATCTGACCTTGCTGGATTCAAACCCACGTGGTTCACCTACTACTGGTTACTTGACTTTAGCGGACAGTTACTCTTCAGACATCTCTGCTCATCTATTCCATCCCAAGTCATTTGAACTGTGTATCAATGCTTACATTGTGTATGAACAGACAACCTGTTCATTTTTCCTACCAATCTGCTCAATCATCCTTGCCTCCGGCACCCGTGATAGGTTCACCCAATATTGAATCCATGACAACGCCTACAACTGCACGAAAAACGAGTCCACTGGGTACTCTCCATATTTCTTAATGTTCGGAAGAGAGGCTAGATTACCAATCGGTATCTGTTTTGGAGTGGACGCTGCTGAGCCACATAATACATTCCATTTGAAATATTTAGAGAGGTTGAAACATGAATTAAATGAGGCTTACCGACTAGCAGAAGCTGCTGTGTCCAGAGCTGGACAACGAAACAAGTGTTGGTACGATTTACATGTCAAGGAGAATGTTCTGGAGCCAGGTGATAGGGTTTTGCTTCGACACTTGGGCATCCCAGGAAAACACAAGCTAGCCAGTCGGTGAAGAAAAGATCCTTATATTGTGGTTGCAAAATTGCCAGACTTCCCAGCCTACAGAATAAAGCCTGAGGGACAGACAAGCCTTATAAAGACTTACCATCTATAGCATTTGCTTCCCCTCACACCTGGGACCAGGTTCTAGGAGGATTTAGAAATAGATGAGAGCAAAGTGTCCACAAGCAGGAGATCAAAAAGATTCAGAGAGTCCCTCACTGAAGATGAGGAAGGGGATAATTGGAGATATGATACTCCAGGGTCATCATTAGAAGAGAATTGGAGACAAGATATCAGAAGGCTCACTAGGTCTACCGAGAGGGCCCCTGTGAGACCTCAACAACTTTAAGAAAAGGTGCTGATAGATATCAATTCAGATGAAGAATGTGTCAATCCAGGAGTATCAGGAAGGTCGGATTCCCAGCATCCAGAGGAAGAAGGACCTGATTAGAGCAATGACATGGATGATCTAAATATGGGATATATTGAACGCCCCAAAGTGTGTCAGGGCGAGACGAAGGGAACCCACCAGTTAATGGTCAGCCTAAAAGGACCCCTAGAGCCCCAATAATGTTGATGTATGATTGTCCAGGTCATATGAGGTCATATGAGTGATGTAGGGTGATTTATCCTTGCTGGATCAACCAGTGGCCATATTCCATATCTGCTATGCCAGGGCTTGTTGAGTATGGGTATGTAAACAGGATGTCTTAAATTAATTTGCAGGATGTGGGACAGAACTTTATCTATTCAATGTGGACTTGCCCCACAGGCAGGGGGAGTGTGTAACCCCTGAGGATGCTGCAGTTGGATTTGAGTACTCAGGGGTTTCTAATAACTTTTGCCTCAGTGAGAAGAGAGATGGACACTGTCTCTTTCCAGTACAGGGGGAGAAACTACATCTCCCAGAAGGCTACAGTAAAAAGGGGGTGAAGCCTCTGTGTGTTTGGAGACTGGGAAACCCCAGAGGAGAGAGCAGAGGATCCTGAGAGTCACTGAGCTGTGTGAGAAGCCCAGAGAAGGTGACCCTGAGCAGGATGGCACTGGATTGCTGGTCTGGACATGAATACTGGCAGTTATGAGGAATTCCAGGGTAAGGAGAGCTGTGATCAGAACCTGCTGGGAAGTCACAGGTGCCATCTGAAGGAGGAGGTTTTGCATGCACCTCTGAGGAAGGATATTTGGAGTGTCAGCCATCTTGGAGAAGAAATCAAGTTCATGTCCTGAGATCCACACTGGTGCAGATAAGTAACTGTGATAAACTATCGGTGTATTTCAAGTGGAGTTTGGGCTATATCTGGCCACAAGGGCTGAAGAGTCAGGGATAGATGGGTGGGCAGGTAAATGTGCACAAATATGCACCAGTGTTAAACTTTTGTCTTATGCACTGTTAACACAAAGCTGTGGAACTACAAGTCTCAGGATACCGTTAAACCAATATACAAGTTGAGGATATCACATTTAAGTGCTACAGGGATATTTGCATACTGTGACTCTTGTGCCTTACTAGCAAAGTGATGGAAAAGACTCCCGTAAAACTGTAACATGGATAATTGACATTTAGAAGATACCGGAATCCATAGAGAAAGACATCAACTTGCAGTGCACTGCTTCATCTGTCTGGGTTGTGTGAGTGTGTCCAGAGTGTGTAGCTGGCAGTTTAGTAGATGAGAGATTTAAGTAATCATACATATGGACTCTGGGCTAGATCCAGACTGAAGTAAGTGCTTGAACTTAGTTACTCCTGGGCTAAACCATGTTGATTGCAGGGGAGTCATATTTCATCTGTTGCAAACAGTGTTAGAGTTGAGAGGTGATGTTTCCTATCCCAAGTCTAAATAACAGTGTGATAGTAAAGCTGGTCAGTATCTGTGTGCAGTAAGCAATTCAAAGATATATCCCTGCGTGCAAAGAATACAATTAACTTGACTCCCCCTGCAATCAACATTGTTTAGCCCAGGAGTAACTAATTTCAAGCACTTACTTAAGTCTGGATCCAGCTCCCTGTGTATAAGTTTGTGATAATCAATGCTTATATCATATGCTGTGGATATTGTTGATTTATGTTGAGTTAGTGTGCTAACCTGTTGTTTATTGTATAAGCTAAAAGCTGGTATACTTTTATCTATGCTGCCGTATCATCATAGCATTCACCTTATTCTTTCATGTCATCCCAATTTATCTGATAAAAAATAACCAAAGCCGCGTGTAGTTTTCCCAGTTCAATAAATGCACCTGGTTGGCTTGTGCAGCACACAGTGTGTCATAGTGTATTAGTACTGGGCCGGGGGGTTTCCCGAATCTCCCCTTGGTGTATTTCCAGAACACACCCCAGAAAACAAAGCTGCGATTCGGGTGGACTGCTAGCAAAGTACAAAGGTGAGAAGCACCTACATCATTTAATATATAGACACCCTTACAACGCACATCAACAAAGGGGGTGTTACAGCTATAATGAGAATGGTGTGGTCAGTGCCATCACCTAGGGTGGTGGGGACAACAGGAGAAAAGTACCAACTACACCACCCTCCATACAACCCTCCAACATACCCTTTTCTATTTAGGTACAAAATACTCAGCTCCCAAGCTTTCAACTGCTACACTCACCTGATTTTAGAGAATTAACTGATGTTATTAAAACATTTTTCTCTTCAACACAGGTGGTTACTTTAGTAACTGATAGTTAGAAGCTTTGAGAAAGGAACCCTGTTGGCTTTGAAACATGTCAGAGGTCTTGTGTATGCACGAGCCCTCCGTTGTCTGCAGACAAAAGTCCAGTGACCGGCTCACTTACCTCCTATCATCCATTGCTCAGAAGGTGATTTCCAGGAGACAGGCTCTTTTCATTTGCTGGGTATGGAACTTCTTATATGCTGTCAGTATTCCTGTTTCCCTCTGCATCAGTATTTGCTTTTATTTTATGAACTAAGGACCGGATCCAGACTCATGCACGCTTTCAATACGTGTGAAAGTCTGTCCGTGCGACAGAGAGAGGGGAGTAAACGCCCTCTGTCATTCCCCTCTCTCGTGCGGACTTTATGGTAGCTTACACTGCCATAAGCCTGCCTTAACTGGAGTGTTTCAGAACAACGGTCCGTACAACCACTTATCCACACAGTGTGGGATACCCCTCATGTACAGTTACCATGCTTCTCCAGCCCACTTTAGTGGCACCATCACATTGGGAATAGGGGTTAGGTTATTTTTATGGACAATGTGGATCTTGTTTGTTTTTATTTCTTACCACTCTATGAAATTCTTTTGTTTTTTTATTTTGATGCAAATGTCAATCTTTAAATTTATATATATGTATATGTAATCATTCACGTTTGGTTGTGACCTATTTTCCCATCTTATCTCGCTGTTTAGATACACAGCACATCCTTCACCTAATATTGCATAGGGTAGCTGGTTAATACATTTGAGGGGGTGTGGATCCCCCAACAGGTGATAGGGATGCTGCTTACTAAGTTGGAAGCTCAGGACCTAATAAAATGGGTGCTGTTGGAGGGTCTGCCCTTGCAGCAATTGCAGCATCACATTATCTTACTCGCCAAGGCTAACAAGCGACACATTAGGCAATGTTTTTTTGCATCTGCCATCTACATTCTTCAGGTGTTACTAGCAATGTAATGTGCGAAATGACCCACATCTCAGTATAGCGCTGCTTCCAGCATATGAAGACTGCAGATGATAAATGAAGATCATCTTGCTGCATAGTTTCTGTTGCATTGTTTCTTATGTTTTAAAGTATTTATCCTTATGTCTGATACTAAAAACTTACTTAAGAAAACTAGCAACCTCTTCCTCCAAAAATATACAATGAAAAACAAATTTTAAATTGATATATTTTTTTTGCTAAATGAGGTGATGTTCACAAGGGTGTATTGTATGGCATTGTATTTTGTTCACTATGACATAGTATGCTTTGTATGACACTAGGGTGCAGTGTTTATTGTATGGCTTTCACTGGGGTGCAGTTTGTATTATATGGTGGTGAATATGGTGTAGTGTGTATTACAAGGTGGTCACTAATTATTTGTTTGAATGTGACGGAGGAAATATAGTATAATATAATGTAGGACATGCTGCCAGTCAGGCCGGCCGTATTTTAAAAATGATACAGCTGCCAGCTGAATTGAGATTTTGTCATTGCCAAAATGCTAGGCAAATAAAAAATTGCTATTGGGAACTGGTACCTCTTTCAACCTATATGGTTTAGAGCAGGGGTTCTCAACCCCGTCCTCAAGTACCACTAACGGTCCATGTTTTGTAGGTCTCCCTACAAAACCTGTGGAGCTTTGAAAATATAACTGTCAGTTATGAGCTCACCTCCAGCAAGGAGATTTAAAAAACTTGGACCATTAGTGGTACTTGAGGACAGGGTTGAGAACCCCTGGTTTAGAGGTATGAATAAAACTTTAAAAATCTAAATAGCGCTCACTTCTGCTACCAATAAGGACCTGTCTTTATAGAGGTACTAAGCTACATAAATAGATATATATTCTTAGAAAGATGCCTGTCACGACCGCTTCCAAGGCGCTAATTAATTAATTAACTTAATTAAACAGTAAATATATGTCATCACAGAACATTGACATATATTACAGGACAATGGACCGTCTTCACACTTAAGAGTAAAATTGCGAACCTACCTAAATATACTCAATACCAAATCAGAGAAAAGAAAAAGCCCAGTTAACCACTCCCCCGTGTCGGGAGTGCAATGTAAGGACGTAAGTCATTCCTTTGTATAATTAGTTACGTGCGGACTTTATTAGCTGTGAATCGGATGTGCGTTTAGGTGCTTAAAATTGCTTATGATTCAAAGATACATAACTAAACACACTGATTAGGCTTTTTTTTCTAAAAACAGCACATACTCTCATTAACATATGTAAACTAAAGTAACCATTAAATATACATCTTGAAATAAAAATAATCATGACACTTTACAATACACATTTATGAATACTGCATAAAGTTAGCTACTATGTAGAAGTAGAGTGCTGTCCTTCCTGAAGTTAAACATTTTTTATTTGTGAATTAAATGTTTATACATACTGAAAAGAGGTAAACATTATCATGCAATATCATTGTTGTCACAGTTCATACACATTGCTGCTACAGCTGATCTCCAGTATTTTCTTATGGATCCCTGTCTTCTGTGTGATCAGCAAACCAAAAGTGTGGACATTTAAATAATGAAATGTCTATTTCACTTTTACATGAGAAATCCTTACATGCAGTCTCTTCAATATACCATAGAAGTTGTAGATGACTTGGGGAACCAATTGAACTTTAAAAATACGTGGATTTCCCCACCGTAGGACACGATCAATAGCAACCAATGCGTTTCAGCCAGCAACCACACTTTCTCAAGGTTTAAAACATCTTTTAACATTTTTAAAGTTCAGTTGGTTCCCTGAGTCACCTGCGACTTCTATGGCATATTGGAGAGATAGCATGTAAGAATTTCCCATGTAAAAGCAAAATAGACATTTAATTATTTAAATGTCCACACCTCTGTGTGTGTATGTTTTTATCATATGTTTGGAAATATACTAATTAAACATTAATGAACCAGAGAAGTTTATATGTTTGTTATCCCTGCATATGCATATATCTATCACATTTATAATTTAGGGAGAGGAATTATATGTAATATAGGTAGAGTGGAGTAATTGTGGGGAATGGCAAATCACACCCATTATCTAGGGAAAGGTTTAATATGTAGGAGTCTATTTACAAAGATCATTTTAATGCGCTAGTGCCAGTTTTCACTTCAAAACTGGCACTATCGAATTAAAATGAACTGTACACTCCGCTCCCGGCGTAAGACTAACGCCAGCTCAGGTTGGCGTTAGGGGTAACTATTCCAGCGATGTTTCCCATGTACCCCTCTTTTCCTCCCCTAATAGCTGTTATTAGGGGGAAGAAAAGGGGGGTATATATGGGGAGACTACCGGAATACATAAGAATATTAGTTTAGTAAAAAAAAACATTTATAAGTAAAAAAAATAAATAATATAAAATAGAGAAAAAACTAACTAAATAGTAAAAACTCACCTGCCCGGAGGACACGTCTAACTGCAGGTGTCCAAGTCCCGGCATGAATACATTGTGCATGCATAGTGTTTCTCATGTCGGGACTTGAAAATTTCAAAGTCCTAAATGAGAGTTACTGCGCATGTGCAGTACTTCATTCATGCATCGAGGACCCAGCAGATCATCGCGGGACATCGCAGGAGGGGTAAGTATTCGTAAATAGTGTAAACGAAGCTGCCAGGTTCGCTATGAAGATAAGCGAACTGATGCAGCTTCGTTCACAGGGATTGAGGCAGCTCTACAGCTTGAGAAAGTCACCGTAACAGAGACAAAATGCGTCGCTGGGGGCCTGCAGACTGTCGTTTGTCCATGACAGAGTGATTTTGACAAAGCACCAATTATACCATTACCGACGCTAGCAGCCAAAAGAACTTTATAATCAGCATAACCAGCGTGCCGGGCTGGCCACCCGGGCAGCGGTAACGGACCAGCTAAACCACGTGGAGAAGGTGTATTATCCGTGGGAAGATTTTCTTACAACTTACTGAGTGACCAAACTGGAGCAACATAATTAGTCCCGTGATTGGGTAAAACTCCTCTATTTATCCTCCACTATTCTAAACCCACTCTCCACTGCAAACTGTGTCTGTAGTTCCAAGTGTTGAATTATTAGTTTTTATACGGAATACCGTCATTTGGAGACAGTTCTGTAGCTGGCAGCTAGATATATGGTTTGTAATTGTTCTGAATCAAAAGGACACAATTCAATTTTCATATGCTTTGGACTTTAGATCATGCAAAACGTGCTATTTCTCTGTCGTTAGTCAGATAATGTCTGCAGGCTGTGTATACATGGACATTCAATAATCGATTCTTGATGTTCTTGTCATCTAAATTGATTTATAAGTTTACATAAGTATTTTATCTATTGATTGACTGTGGTTAAATAAACAAATATATGTTTTTAATAATAACCAGTGTATGACTTCAGCCTTTGTGTCACTATATTAGGTCTAATTATATGAATATTAATTGCTCCCATACAGCGCTGTTTGTTTGTTTATTCCTATATTCTTTACAGGATCAAGGTCCTGATTGATTACAGCTGCGTTTGAGAGAATGTGGCAGCGCCGGTGTAAATATATATTTTTGTATCAATAAAGAAAAATACAGTATAACTAGTTTGCTTATATTTTATTCTTAAAATTGTAGTATTCATTTTGGATTTTGCAGACAGTAGCAGTAGAAAATTTAAGGCTGGTCATCCACTGGTGTTGCATTAAATTTCAGACATAATGTACATTTCTGTCTATAATTATTCTGAATGTGACTGACTATTGAGAAACTTTTTTTTACACTCCCAGCAGTTCTCATTTTTATGTCTCAGAAAGATTTAGTTGCACGGTATGTAATCATGGATTTTCTCACTGTTTTAAATAAATAATAATGACCACATTGAGCTCAACACTTTCAACTAAATCGCCGAGATACAATGCCATTATATTTTATACCTTACACGTGCCACAAACCAAGATTAAGTTCCTGGGTGTCTCACCCACAGAGTATTGTCAATGTCCCATTATTGTTGCTTCAAATTGCAGTAACTATTTTTATGGTTTACAACAGGCATTCTTATATCAACTATTTTGCTGGGAATTTGAAAAACAACCAACATTATATTTGTAATTATTGTGGTTTAAGTCTAAAGGGCAGATTCACTAAGCAGCGGAAAGGAAAAGTGGAGATGTTGCCCATAGCAACCAATCAGATTCTAGCTGACATTTTCTAGTATGTAATAGGAAAACAAGAGCTAGAATATGATTGGTTGCTATGGGCAACATCTTTCCCGCTACCTAGTAAATCTAACCCCAAATGTGCACTGTATTATTAAATAAAGAAAGAAACTTAAATTATTATATCTTCTCTCTCAGAATAAATATATGTGTTTAACATGAAAGAACAAATACAACTATTATTCCAGTGAATAATCAGCAAAATTACTTTCAATAAATGTTTAAAACATTTGTAATTTACAGTCACAAGAGGAAGAGGAAAAGTGGAGGTGTTCTCCATGGCAACTAATCAGATTATAGTTAACATTACCTGGAAAGTATTAAACAAGCTACAGTACAACAGTATTTTTGCCTCAGACAACACTTTGACATTCTTCTTTTGAAGCTACAAAATAGATAACTATATAAATTTTAATTAAGAACTCGCATTTTTCTGTATTTGCCCTGTAACAAAGCAATTAACAAATTATACTCGTTAAGGAGGAACATTTGCATCAAACCTTCCAAACCAATGTTTTAGTATGTCCAATAAGCATTTAGTTTATTACTGGATGATAAAATATAAGTGAGAAGATAAAATCAAATTGTTGACTAAACAATATGGAGCTGATTCAGAGCTGCGCTTACACCTTTCTATTTTTGGTTCATATATTGGCTCTGCACATGTGCACAATGGGAGGGAGCACAAAAAGGCAAACTAAAACCATCTGCTCTGCATACACTTAAAAAAAAGACAAGAACTACAATGGATTCAAGTGAGAATAAATTCCAGGATGGGACCTGGCCCCTCCACCAATCAAGTAGGTAATTTTGCTGACATACACACTTAAGAAGCAGAAGCTGTTGAAAACTTTTAGAACCAAATCTACCCCCTCCCCCAAAGAACACAAAAGAAAAAACAAGAGTCAAAGCAGGGTTGCCGACTCTCCCGGAATGTCCGGGAGACTCACGAAATTCGGGCAGTACTCCCGGTATCCCGGGAGAGCCAGCAAATCTCCCGCAAGTAACTTGAGGCCCGTGGTTTCACTGAAACCACGGCCTCAAGTCCTGCCCCCCTGCCTAGCAACACTAGTATATTAGTGTTGCTAGGCACAGAAAGGGACTTGATGATGCAATTTGCGGCATCAAGCCCCGTCCCGACCCCTATTTAAAGTTAAAACGGGTCAGTATGAGCAAGGGGGTGGAGCATAATGACGCGATTTGCATAACCCACGTCATTAAGCCCCGCCCCATGTGTCGCTAGCTTCTCTCCGGGATCTCCCGGAGGGAAGCTGCCAAAAGTCGGCAGCCATGAGTCAAAGTAATGTTGGCACCTTGGTTAAGTCAGAAGCAGAAGCTTCTTAAGTGTGAATCAGGCCTTTTATTATGAACTGCTGAACTTCTGTTTGCTTGTCTATACTTTTCCAAAAGTCTCGGTCTTACTGTATTTTCTAATGAATTCTCATGAACAGCTATGTCTAGATTTAACTAACTGAGAAAATAATGATATCTCTTAAACATTTCACAGTTTTCTTCATATAGTCTGGTTGTATGACATACTTCAAGGCTCCTCTAAGACAGATTTTATCCTTGAGTGCCAGTCAGATGGGATACTTTATGTAAATTACAACTTTTATAGATCTCATTACTGAATTAGGCCCATAGTAATCAGCCCTTGATGCACCTGTTCTAAAGCTTTTCGTTCTTCATCTTTTAGGAATATGCAGTGGCATAATGTTAAGAAGCAGGACTGATTATGAATTGACAAAGTGTTGTAATTAAATGCAATGAAATATAAGACATATGTCTGATTTTATTTAAAATTAAATAATTTATATTTTATGATGCAGGGCAGACTATGCCAAGATTAAAGATATGTCCATGCTTTTTTAATACAGGCTGTTCATACATATAGAGGGTTTTTAAGATTTTTTACTGGTTTAAACATTTTTTACTGAAACAGTTGAAATAAATTGCAGTAGCCATACAATTAATACAACTTTTCATAGAGAAATATAAAATAAGTGAAGGGGGTTTTACACAAAGAAGAGAGAGGGGGCTTAATGACACACATAGGGAGAGAGGCAAGGGGGGCATAAGTAAGTGTGGACATTAGAGACACAGGGAGAAAGCATAGGGATTAAAGAGACATGGGGGCATGAAAGATATGTAAGTGTTGGCGTGAAAAACAGATCAGTGTAAATGGTTAAAGCAATATTTATGTAATTTATAAGACTTAAAATGTTTTCATATTAATTCAAATGAACAAAGATTAGCAACAAAGAAGGCAAAATATTAAAAAACTTAAAAAGGTGGCTAGAAAGAAAAAAAGTTTAAAAAAATCGGAATGTTCAAGCATAAGTAAATGTAAATGAGATGCTATTAGTTTATAATGTTATTCAATGTAAAAACTTTTTTTTTATAAATATAGTATAGTGGGAATGTGAAAAATTTCCTTAATTAAATAAATATTACATTGATCAAATTTTTCCTATATTTTGTTTCTAGAAAGTGTTTACATCTAAAAACATTGCAACATTACAAACAAATTGATTGCTATTTAGTGCTATATGGAATATGATGTGCACTAGTGCAGGCCCAGTGAGAGGTAGTGACAAGGGGGACAGCTGTGATGGTCCCCGAGCTTCAGAGTGACCCCTATAATCCGCTGTTGTAGACACAATTGAGGAGAGATGAGGCACCCAAAAATATAAGTGTACCGGGTCCAAAGATTTCTGTTGCTGGGCCCTAGCTAGCATACAAAGTGTATTTTTCCCAAAAAAAATTCAATGACTTGGATACAGAGTTTATTGGATGGAGGTCACTGGTATATAGTGTGTATTTTATATCAGTCACTAGGGTCCAGTGTGCATTTTATGGCAGTTACTATGGTACATTCTGTATTTTATTGTGGAGAGTTTGGTACATTTAATCTGCAAGCACACGGAAACGGGACCTCTGAATTGGAAGTAAATAATGATTTATCTGCTTGATCACATCACACCAGCTACCATACACTCACATTTGAATTTGGGTGAGTGTGTATTGTATGGTGGTCACTAGGATGAAATATGTATTGTATGGTGATCACAAGGATGCAGTGTATCTTGCATGGTGGTAACAAGTGTTGAATGCATATTGTGGTCACCATATGGCAGTCACTAGAGTGCAGTGTATATTGTATTCAGGGCTGGCGGGACCCACTCCATGGGGCATAGGGGATGCTGGGTGCTAGACAGACATGATGGGGCATACTGGGTGCTAGACAGACATGATAGGGGATACTGGGAAGTGGAGAACATTGATGGTGGATACTGGGTGTTGGACAGACATGATGGGGATTCTGGGTGCTGGATACACATGATGGTGGATACTGGGTGTTGGACAGACATGATGGGGATACTGGGTACTGAAGAGACATAATGGGGATGTTGGGTGCTGGACAGACATGATGGGGGATACTGGGTGCTAGAGAGACATGATGGGGAATACTTGGGGCTGGACAGACATGATGGGGATACTGGGTGCTGGAGAGACATGATGGGTGATACTTGGGGCTGGACAGACATAATGGGGATACTGGGTGCTGGACAGACATGATGGGAATACTGGGTGCTGGACAGACATGATGGGAATACTGGGTGCTGGACAGACATGATGGGAATACTGGGTGCTAGACAGACAGGATGGGGGATACTGGGAAGTGGGAGCATTGATGGTGGATACTGGGTGTTGGACAGACATGATGGAATACTGGGTACTGGAAAGACATGATGGGGATGCTGGGTGCTAGATACACATGATGGTGGATACTGGGTGTTGGACAGACATGATGGGGATACTGGGTGCTGTACAGACATGATGGTGGATACTGGGTGCTGGACAGACATGATGGGCGATACTGGGTGTGTGAAAGATATGATGGAAACACGGGTGCTGGGCAGACATGATGGGGATGCTGGGTGCTGGACATGATGGGAATACTGGGTGCTAGACAGACATGTTGGGGGATGCTGGGTGCTGGACAGACATGATGGGGGGCTGGGTGCTGGACAGACATGATGGGGGATACTGGGAAGTGGAGATACATGATGGTGGATACTGGGTGCTGGACAGACATGATGGAAATACTGGGAGATGGAAAGACATGATAGTTATACTGGGTGCTAGACAGACATGATGGGGATGCTGGGTGCTGGACAGACATGATGGGGGATACTGGGAAGTGGAGATACATGATGGTGGATACTGCACTCTTCCTTATCACCTTAACACTTATTTATGCACCAGCCCTACTTGTATGCTAAATAAGGATCATACGTAAAGGCTTAGCCAAGTTCTTACCAGGGGCTGGCTGGCAGGCAACTTTTAGCAGGGCCGGCGCAAACCGCTCCGCAGGGGGATGCGGTGCATCCAGACGCCATGGTGGATAGGCACTCATCCCCCCGCTACCTGCACTGTAGCACTGAGATAGACACTGCTGTAAAACAATGTAAGGCGCTCTCATCACTCTGATGAGAACACCTTTCAGAGCCTAACAGCAGTGTCCATTCACTTCTGCTCTGCCTGTGTAACAGCAGTGCCTCCCCCTCACTGATGACGCTGGAGTGACCTGAGGTCACATCAGCGTCATTCAAAGCAGAGCCCGCTGTGGAGGAGAGGCAGCAGCCGGAGGAAGAGAAGACTTCAAAGGTAAGTAATTGTATATGGCTTAAAAAGGGAATACTGGGTGCTGGACAGACAAGATGGGGGTGCTGGGTGGTGGAGAGACATGATGGGGATGCTGGGTGCTGGACAGACATGATGGGGGATACTGGGAAGTGGAGAGACATGATGGTGGATACTGGGTGCTGGACAGACCTGATGGGGTTACTGGGTGCTGGAGAGACATGATGGGGATGCCGGGTGCTGGACAGACATGATGGGGGATGCTAGGTGCTGGACACACAAGATGGGGGATACTGGGTGCTGGAGAGACATGATGGGGGATAGTTGGGGCTGGACAGACATGATGGGGATACTGGGTGCTGGAGAGACATGATGGGGGATACTTGGGGCTGGACAGACATGATGGGGATACTGGGTGCTGGATACACATCATGGGGGATACTGGGTGCTGGACAGACATGATGGGGGATGCTGGGTGCTGGATATACATGATGGGAGATTCTGGGTGCAAGAGACATGATGGGGGAAACTGGGTGCTGGATACACATGATGGGAGATACTGGGTGCTAAAGAGACATGATAGTGATACTGGGTGCTGGATACACATGATGGGGATACGGAGTGCTGGATACATATGATGGGAGACACTGGGTGCTAGAGAGACATGATGGGGATACTGGGTGCTGGATACACATGATGGAGATACTGGGAGCTGGATACACATGATGGGAGATACGGGGTGCTAGAAAGACATTATGGGGATACTGGGTGCTGGATACACATGATGAAGATACTTGGTGCTGGATATACATGATGGGAGATACTGGGGGCTAGAGAGACATGATAGTGATACTGGGTGCTGGATACACATGATGGGGATACTGGGTGCTGGATACATATGATGGGAGATACTGGGTGCTAGAGAGACATGATGGGGATACTGGGTGCTGGATAAATATGATGGGAGATACAGGGTGCTAGAAAGACATGATGGGGATACTGGGTGCTGGATACACATGATGGGGATACTGAGTGCTGGATACACATGATGGGGTTACTGAGTGCTGGATACATATGATGGGGGACACTGGGTGCTAGAAAGACATGATGGGGATACTGGGTGCTGGATACACATGATGGGGATACTGAGTGCTGGATACATATGATGGGGGACACTGGATGCTAGAGAGACATGATAGTGATACTGGGTGCTGGATACACATGATGGGGATACTGGGTGCTGGATACATATGATGGGAGATACTGGGTGCTAGAGAGACATGATGGGGATGCTGGGTGCTGGATAAATATGATGGGAGATACTGGGTGCTAGAGAGACATGATGGGGATACTGGGTGCTTGATACACATGATGGGGATGCTGGGAGCTGGATACACATGATGGGAGATACGGGGTGCTAGAGAGACATGATGGGTATACTGGGTGCTGGATACTCATGATGGGAGAAATGGGGTGCTAGAGAGACATGATGGCGATACTGGATGCTGGATATACATGATTGGAGATACTGGGTGCTGGATACACATGTTTGGGATACTGGGAGGTGGAGAGACATGATGGGGATACTGGGTGCTGGAGAGACATGATGGGCATACTGGGTGCTGGATACACATGATGGGGATACTGGGTGCTGGAGAGACAGGATGGGAGATATATATTTATGTATAGCAGAGACTAGGGGCCTGATCCAGATCTACGACCGCAATCGCCCACGAGCGTAGCGTATGTTCACCCGGGCGTATAAACTTTCACGCCCATAACACTCCCATTGATTGTAGCTACTTACGGCGGCTGAACCCTACCCTAAGTTTTTCCAGCGAATTTTCGTACCGATACGCTGGTCGTACTGGGCTTAGCACGCCCATACTGTACAATTTAAATGGCTATCCCCGCCTCTGTGTAGTAACTCGAGCGTCCAGACTATCGTCGTACAAAACGCACGCCCCTTGGGCGAAAAATACGCTGAAAATACGCTCGCTGTACGCTCATGTCCTTCGGACGACCGGAAGTTGTCATACTGCACATGCGCAGTGCGTTTTTTTGCCCGATTTTTCGCTTACGATCAGCGTACTATTGCTTGCGTAGGTCTGGATCAGGCCCCAGGACACTACTGTATAGTGGTGACTATGATTTGCGTTGTTTTATTGTGGCTACAATTGTGTTGTATGATGATGCTTATTATAATCTAGGATGGTCACTGGTGTCATATTGTTAAACAGAAGGACGCAAAATTAGAGTTCGCAGGGAGGCGCCGAACACCCTAGCACTGTCCCTGATTGTATTGTAGCCACTAAGCTACAGTATGTATTATATATCCGTCACTAGGAAAATTTTAGGTCTAAAACTTATCTCAAATTATTTTTAGTCAATCATATTGTGTTATAACTGCAATTTTTTTTCTTGTTTCATTGAGAGAATGTGAGGGAGAGAATATTGCAATATGTGGAGAATCCTGTGATAAAGGGGTATAATCATGTTAAACCATTCAGTAAATAAAGTCAAAGTCAGCAGCATACAGGTGAATGTAAGCTTTTGAGAAAGTTTCTCCACAACTATTTTAGAATCACTTCCTCCGCAGGAATCACTGAGATTCTTAATGTACTTGTTCACTAGATAGTGACATACAGGGGAGAGAAAATAAGTATTAAAATGATTAAAATCCAGTCATATCAAGTCCAAATTTAAAAGCAATATTGTTGCTATGATTCACAAAATACACACGATCAAGAGAAACAAAATTTAGAAGACACTAGTAGTCAGTGCTTTGCACCGTTTCAATGATTTTGCCACCGAAACTTTTAAAACTTGGAAAATCCATTGAAAAAAAGTGCTGGAACTCCGTTCCAGTGCGTTCTATGATAAAAAAAAAAAAAGTCCTGCTAGTAGTGGATAAAACTAATAATTTGCTAATAAAAAAGATCAATCCCTTACTAAGTAAGCAGTTCTGTCTTGGAAATAGGCTGCAGAAATGGATGTCCAGAAGGAAAATATGCATGGTCACTTAAGACAGCCTATGGCACTCTTAAGTGCCATCAGGCTCCTAAAAACAGGGACGGGTTGTGGGGATGGATGGGTGAGTTAGGTGCAGATCCATCCGCACGTAACTCACTCTTAAATCTGAATCTGGTTCAACATTTGGAGGAGAACAACTGAATCAAATATCAAGGATCAACTGATTGAGCAGTAGCTGTGATGTTTGGCTTTGTATCCGTATGCAAGTGTTATTCACATGGTCACGTAACAACCAAGCACAATAATTTTACATTTGCTTCCCCAGTCATCCACACAAAAGTGCACTGTCACTAATCATTAAATAAAAAGTAATAAATATTATTATTAAGTATTATTATTATTATTATTATTATTATTATTATTATTATTATTATTTTAAAGCAGTATAGGGTAGATTTAGGTTGTCCACATAAAGCATAAGTAACATCCCCATACCATAACTGGTGATGTGTAAAGGTAAATTGTACTGCAATAATCTCATATTTCAGTGGTGTCTTAGACGTCATAGCTTCCCTGGAATGTGGCAAATTGAAATTAAGGGGAAAAACCAACCTTCTAATTCCACCACTTAAAAGTTAGAAGTATTGTTGCACCTAAATCTGGATGAATTGGAATTTGTTCTCATTGTTCAGCTTAGATTTAAATGCATGCACAATAGAGAATTAGGAGAAAAATGGTCAGTCTGAATATGGAACATAGCACTTATTACCTATTTTTTTTATTTAATGGAATGTGCACCAATATAACTATGACAAATTATTAAAATATACTCTTCTACCGTTTAAGGCTCTCATATTCAGCAATTAAGTAATTGATAGTATAATAATATAATAAATACAGGCATAATCTGGTACATGTAACATTTATGTGTTGCCAGGAATTTGAAATTAAAATATTCATATGCACGTACAATGCATTGGTTTGAGACTTGCAAAAAATGCGTACATAACTGGAAACACCTGACTTTAATCAAATGCTTTTCTTTAAACTATTTAATTACATTTCTGCTTCTTGTGCTAGTTCGTCTCTAAACCTTCCATTTTTAAAGTGTATTGCGGTATTGGTAAATATAGTTCTTTTCATCAGTATTTATCATTGCTTTAATTTTTAATATTGCATAATCATCTTAATCCATGCATGCTTATAAACTATAATTATTATTTATTTAATAGAACAAGATTAATAGCCAAAACTAAGTGATTGTATAAAGATAATATATTCTAAATATTTGACGGCTTATCAAGGTAAGTGAATCAGAAATAGTTTTTCACCAGTCAATTTTATTTGTGCTAAAGGAGAAAATACAAACACACATACACACCATCAAATGTACTGCAACATACTGGACATTTATTGGGTACTGTTAGATATGAAGAAGATGAGAGCATGAGCAGAGAGAACTGAAAATGTTTGAGGGGAAAAGAGATTTTCAGTCTCACCAACATTCCAGCAGTAGAACTTCAAGCAACACAACAAGTAAGACTGAATGTAGGCAGAATAAAACAGAGACCGATAAAACCATAGATTAAACTCTCAGGGCCAGATTTACTAAACTGTGGGTTTGGAAAAGTGGAGATGTTGCCCATAGCAGCCAATTAGATTTCAGCTCGCACTTACCTGTTACATATTAGAGAATGTCAGCTAGAATTTGATTGGTTGCTATGAGCAACATCTCCATTTTTCCAAACCCGCAGCTTAGTAAATCTGCCCCTAAGAGTATGACAAAATTAAATGAAATAAAAAAAATATATATAAAAATGTAGTTTAGTAAAGCAATGGAAGCAAGCTGGGGAGAGATGCTGATTATTTAGCCATTACTAAACATAACTGTTGGCAGGTAAATGGCTACACATTTATGCATTTCAATAGAAGGTTATGTAGACAGACTGTAATAACAACTGATCCAAAAGCCTATAGACCAAGAAGCAGGAATTTAAGTGGATTGTTTCTGTGCGACACAGAATCTTGCCAAAATCATTTTCTGAAATATTTTGTTATGAGATACTTAAGGTTTTATCAATCTATATATGAGAGGAAAATCTGAGTGCACTGGTACTTTAGTTTACTTTGTTAAAAGTCGTATCTAGTTTATGTCAAGACATGAACATGTACATCTTATAGCATCTGCAAAAACAAATATAATTTGATTGGCATCATGCATGGATGAAAAAGTAATCACAAGAATAAAACATTACAATTTATTTATTGTATTTACATAACAGACAACTATATATATGTAAGTATACTGTCAAAGTTGTTATTGGTTTAATTTATTTCAGTTTCATATGAAGAGAGAATAGCAAAAATTGTACATTAAGCTGCAAAACAGAAAAAAAACTATGCATTTATCCATATTTGCTTTCTAAACTATTCCATACATATTGAGGCCTGATTTTAGAGATGCGAGTAATTTATTTGTAATTTGCATTTAAAAACAGACATGAAACAAAACACAATAATAACCATGTTGAAATCTATATACATTGTTTGACCAAGACCTCTTAGCTTATGCTGTGGATCAGATGTCATTTTTATTATGTACGCCAAGGATTGGGCAAGGTGAAACTGATATTTAAAAAGAGCATTATACATTTTATGCTGGGGATCCATTATGCTCACACTTCATGCTGAATCAAGCAGAATATACCAACTCAGGAATAGAAAATCCACAAAATCCACACTTGAAGTATGTTTGATTGTCAACTGTTAGATAATTACAGTAATAGCGCTGAGAGATATACAAACAACTGGCACAAGTTATATGCTAATGATTTCCAGTTCAGCTAAAATAAAAACAAAATCAACAGACCTTATAAATAGGTTAATATATCTTTTATTATCTAAAGAGGCCAATAATGAATAGAGACAGTGTTCAAATATCCCAAAAATTACCTATTTTCAGAGTTAATCCAAAGTTAACCATGAAGATGTCTCTAGGCACACTCACGGCTGTCAGAGGGGTATATTTGCTAAAGTCGATTTTCCAAAAAAGACCAAAGTCCCAGGACTTTGCAGGCGATTATGTCATCACAGTATTCACTAAAGGCAAAGTCCCAGGACTTTAGCCTTTTGCAAAATCGACCAGGCAAAATCGGTGGACAAAAATCGTCCAGATGTTTGCCATAGAAAAAATACTATTTGCTGTATTCTCTAAAGGTGATTTAAATAAATTGCCTTTAGTTTGTCGGCAAAGCACTGAAAATTAAATCGCCTTTTGTGTGGGGTGCTTTCATTGAAACACTGTAGCAGAAAAACAAATGTCAATATATTTGACGTGTTTTTCTATGTCCCAAAACCAAGTGCAGCACGTTTGGAATGCTTAGCATGGCTGCGCTGAGCCTTGTAGTAATATCAGCGTCAGCATGTTAAGCCTTCTAAGCATGCAGCGCTGTATCCCGTGTAAAAAAAAAATACAGTGTCCAATAAACATACACAAATACATTAACATACATGTGTGCCTAAAATAAACATTTACAATGCATAATATTTCCCTTACTCTGTAAAATTACTACAGGTGGCCACACTGATTTTTATTAAATGTCTTTTAAACTAAAGTGTGATGCATAAAGTAATAAAAAATCTTTCAGACTCGCCGTTTAGCTTTCATCATTCTGGGGACTCGTTGCTTGTAGTTTCTTTTTTATTTGCAGGTAATCTTCTCCTGTTGCTTAAAGAATCTTGTCCGCTTGGTAGAAGAAGCTTTTCTGGTCCTCCCTTCTGCTCTTCGGCCGCTTCCGGCACTTGCCCCGACGACAGGCTCCGTCCTTTTCTTGGGCGCCGCTCCTAATGAACATTCAGACACTAGAGGGTGCACTTTTATAGAAATGATGATGTCATAAACACTAAAGCGCTCACTAGAGCCCACTAATGTAAATGACATCATAATTTCTATAAAAGGATGCGCCTACCTGTAGTAATTTTACAGAGTGGGGGAAATATTATGCATTGTAAATGTTTCTTTTAGGCACACATGTATGTAAATGTATTTGTGTATGTTTATTGGACACTGTATTTTTTTTTACACAGGATACAGCGCTGCATGCTTAGAAGGCTTAACATGCTGACACTAATATTACTACAAGGCTCAGCTGAGCCTTGTAGTTCTATCAGCGTAGCCATGCTAAGCATTCCAAACATGCTGGGCTTGGTTTTGTTTGTTTTTTTGTCTTTTTTAAACATAAAGCGACAGCAATTTTTCAAGGGAAAATTGCTGTGCTTTCTATAGAAAAGCACAGCGATTTACCCTTGAAAAATCGATGCATATCGACGGGGAGTTTAATTCGCGAGTAAAAATCATCGGTTAGTGAATACCGTGATTTTAACAAAAAAATTGCGGTAAAAACGCAGCGAGACCAATTGGTTTTAAGTCGCTTGCAAAAAGCGACTTTAGTAAATATTCCCCAGAGAGTCCACTTAAATGGTTATTGGGCCATCCCTTGCTGTAAAGTACATTGGACTAGAACCAAGTATACTAGCATACACCAAGGAATTATAAAAAAGGAAGATAAAGTGCCAAAGAGTATATAAGTATGAATACACTAAACACAAATAACTAGCTTGGCAATAATGGTTTAAAATAAAGCAAATAACATTTTATTGGATAATATACACACAATTCAATAAAAACAATTAAAAATAAGATTGCTATAAATTTATGCAACGATTGATGCCAAAATTTGCATAAAATGAAACCAATTTGGTTCTGAAAAGAAACAATGTAGAAAGACAAAGTGGTAGTAAGTTAACTGATGCCAGAAATGATTAACCTCCCAGGTGGGTGTTATAGGATAAGCCACAAAAAGAAACTTCTATTCATCAATGATGATGTTATTTAATAAAGCTTTATCTGAAAGTGTGGATAGTTCATTTTTCAAGGAAGGGGTGGGGTCCTTCCTTAGTTCAGTTTAACCGACCAAACCCTACCCTAGCTTTTCTGATCGTAACCACGGGTGTCCGTAGGCTCCTTGCGTAGTTACAACGCTTAGCATGCCCATACTGTATGATCTAAATGTCTCACCCTGCCCTTGAAGCATAATTCCAGGTTTCATATGTTTGGCACGCCCCATCATGTGTTGTTACGAAGCTGGTATGCTCAAGGCCCATACACTCTGTTTCATTGCGTAACATCTGCCCCACTCATGCGCAGTAAGTACAAATGACCGCTTTTATGCTTACGGAAAGCGTAAAAACGCTCCCGGGCGTAGGTCTGTATTAGGCTCATAAGCTCTACATACATTACCTTTTTTTCCCAAAGGCCAATATAATGCATCTGATGTTTCATCTGTGCCTCTTTCTTCTATTTATGTGCTATGTTATGTTACATAATATGGGATTGCACCACATTACAGATGCTGAGTGACTTTTACCAAAATTTCTACGTCACTCCATCACATGCATATGTTTGTCATGTGTCTACTAAAATTATAATTTTTTAAATCTTATAGATAGTAGTGATTTTTTGTGGGTGTATGCATTTTGGAATGTTATATAATAAAGAGATTACATTTGTATGATGTCTATCTGTAGCAAAAGCTTTTTTTTATAGCTGTTTCTAAACTATAGTTTTATATTTAAAAATAATTTAAGAAGACAAAAATAAGAAATCACTGTATCTGAAACAAAAATAATTTTGTAGTTTATAAGGTATAACAAAGAAATTTAATAGAAAAATGTAGCTAGAGAGAACACACTCAATGTAGTAGAGTTACATGACAGAAGTTTATTATAGTAGGTAATTCAATTAAAAAAATAAGTAAGGCAGAACATATTGCTTCTGCAACACGTCAGAATTCAGACATTGATAGATTCAACTTTGTTGCCTAAGCTTGAATGTAACTGTTATCAAGCTTAAGCATTTTGTCTCAGGATTTTTTTATTTTATTTTATTTTTGCTTTATACAGAAACATTACAAAGCAAAATATTGTTCATGCTATCAGTATTATTATTATTATTATTATTATTATTATTAACGTTTATAAGGCACCACATGTTATCTGCAGCACCCTGCAAATGCAATAGTACAGGGTACAAATTCATATAAATAAGAAATACAATACAAGTACAATGAAAAAATAAAATACAGTATAACAACAGCAGAACAATATGTATGGAAAATAAAGATGTGTGTGTAGGAGCAGATGAATAAAGAGATAGACAATAGAGAGAAAAGGTGGGAATTAATGAGGACAGGGTAGAGGGGTGATGACAGAAGGGAGGAGGACCCTGCTCATAAAAGTTAACATGCTAAGTGGGAGGGGTGAACAAACAGGAGGCACAGGGATGAAGATGGGTGGGACAGGTAAGCTTAGGTGGAGGAAGGGTAGGCTAGCCTAAAATAGTGGGTTTTGAGGGAGCGGTTGAAGGATTGGAAGGTGTTGCATTGCCTGATAAGTTGTGGTAGGTTGTTCCAATGCAGAGGGGTGGTCCGGGAGAAGTTTTGGATCCGGGAGTGAGAGATAGTTATCAGGTTGGAGTTGTGGCGGTGGTCACCAGCAGAGCAAAAGGGTCAGGCAGGAGTGTGGATGGAGATAAGGGAGGAGAGGTAGAGAGCCTTGTAAGTTGTGTTGAGGAAGTTGAAGAGAATTCTGAAAAAGACAGGAAGCCAGTGTAGAGATAAACAGAGAGGGTAGGTGGAGGTAGTGCGTTTGGAGAGGAAGATGAGTCTGGCTGTGGCATTTAGTATGGATTATAGGGAAGTGATACAGACCAGAGGGAAGCCAAAGAGAAGAATGTTACAGTAGTTGAGACAGGAGATAACAAGAGAATGTACAAGCATTTTACTGGCATCTGTGGTTAAGAAGGGTCTGATGTGAGCTATGTTGCAGAGGTGAAAGCTGCAGAACAGCGAGAGGGCGTGGATGTGAGGGGAAGTGAAGGAAAGTGAGGAGTCAAAGATGACGCCCAGACTCAGAGTTAAGAATGATGCCCAGTCCCAGAATTCCATATAGATATAGAGTTTGGGAGTGCACAAAAAAAGTAGGGACAGGCTAATGTAACTTGCCAAAAACACAATTACAGTGGATAGATGAAGTTTTCTAGCTTAACGTACTCCATGCAGTATTTGAGTTCAATGTGCAATAGCAAAGTATTTTACCTTCATGCAAAAACATTTTAATTACTTTGGCTGGATTCACAACTCCATAATTGTTCTACATACGTCCTTAATTTCTTGATAATAGCTACTACGCATGCGTAGTAACTATTTTACGCAATTTACATATCATTTCATTACGTACATTTAAAAACCGCACATACGCAATCTACGTAACGAAATGATACCTAGAGTGTGTAAAATAGTTACTACGTATGCGTAGTAGCTAGTATCGGGAAATTAAGGAAGTATTTTGAACAATTACGGAGTTGTGAATCCTGTCCTTTGTGTCCAGGTATACTTTATATTGCCACTTCTCTCATACTATTTAAGTATAATGACAATGGGCCAGATCCTGAGCTAAGTACGCTAGTGAATTTATGCTAGCCAATGACGTCAAATTGGCTATTTGTATTTACTGCGCATGTGCGCAGCAGATGTTATGCCAGTAATGCTGAATGTACGTACCATCAGCGTAAATACGAACACAGGGGGCATCAGTATGTCACCCGTTATTATGCTTTGTAAGTTGAGGGAGGCATTTAAATTGGATAGTATGGGCAGGGTTAGGCCATCAAGTACGTAAATCCATTACGTATGTCAGTACTTACGCTATGAAAAGTTAAAGTAGGGTTTGGGCAGCGTAAAATGACTAAAGTACATACGAGCGAGGGGAGTGCCTAGGGTAGTACATAGAAATTACGCTAGCGTAAATACGCTATGCGTTGCAACGTAACTAGCCCATAGGTCTGGATTTACACCTATGACACATATACACATAATGCCAGTATGTATGTCCTGTAACGCTTGTTTATTCTAGTGTATAACATAATTAAAAATGTATGTACACATTAACAACTGGAGTTTTGTTAACCATTTGAATTAATTGCAGACACTTAAACTAAATGGAGCTGATCCTGAGCTACGCCCGCCGTAGTAGCTACGGTGGGCGTAAGCGTAAGATCGGCTGAAAAGCCGATCTACGCATGCGCCGGGCAGATGTTGCCCGGCGTAACTACGGCAATGCCCGATCATTGATCGGGCATCCGTAGCACCAGTGTAGTAACGCTGGAGGGGGCGCCCCCCAGTGTTACTATGCTGTAGTTAGTGTAGGGAGGCGGGGGGAAGGAGGTTAATGAGGCTGGAAGGGTGGCGTTATTGTAACAACGCCGCCGTCCCAGCGTAGTTACCCTCACTTACGCCGGCTGAAGTTCACGTACGTAAATCCATTACGTATGTCAGTACTTACGCTATGAAAAGTTAAAGTAGGGTTTGGGCAGCGTAAAATGGCTAAAGTACATACGAGCGAGGGGAGTGCCTATGGTAGTACATAGAAATTACGCTAGCGTAAATACGCTATGCTTTGCAACATAACTAGCCCATAGGTCTGAATTTACGCCTATGACACATATACACATAATGCCAGTATGTATGTCCTGTAACGCTTGTTTAGTGTATAACATAATTAAAAATGTATGTACACATTAATAACTGGAGTTTTGTTAACCATTTGAATTAATTGCAGTGTTACTATGCTGTAGTTAGTGTAGGGAGGCGGGGGGAGGGAGGTTAATGAGGCTGGGAGGGTGGCGTTATTGTAACAACGCCGCTGTCCCAGCGTAGTTACCCTCACTTACGCCGGCTGAAGTTAAGGTAGCCTTCAGCCGGCATATGCGAGGGTAAGTACGCTTGGGGCAGGGGGAGTGTCTTGGGGAGTCCACGATGTAATGCTGAGCGTTAGCACGCTCAGTGCTACATCGTAGCTCTGGATCACACAGAGTGATTTTGCTAATACAATTCCAAAAAATTATTGTTATTTTAGATTTTCTCATCATATTTTGTTTGTAGCTTGTGAGAGTGCTGTAAATGAATGAATGCATGAATGAATGCATGAATGAATGAACAAACGAACGAACGAATGAATGAATTGAGATAATCTTCTTTCTTCCTGGCCTATAGAAATCGTGGCCCGGATCCAGAAGTACATCTATGGAAGAATTTGCTGAAAGATAGCTACTGCGCATACGTATTGTTTCGATACGTAGATTGTGTATATGCGGTCTTATATAGTTCTGGATCCGGGCCCGTGTAATTAGTATTCACAGGAAAATAGAGTCTGAGCAAGAATTGTTAATAAAAAATTTCTAAAGTGACCATTGGCTTTATTTAACTTGGTGAAAAACTTTTCAAGAAAAATAATGGTTGCTACTATTTAAATAATCAGACATTGATTATTAAGGGTGGCTGACCTACTTATATCTATTTTAGTGATGGGTACATATGAGTTAAATAAAGATGTCTTCATGAAAGTTACATATTTTTAATTATCTATGGGAGTTTTGACATGATCAAATTCATAAGGCTTCAAATTCATCGCTTTGTAAGCAAAATTTAGAGATCAATAACCTACTTACTGTTTTTAAACATAACAAATGAGAGAAGAACCCCAATGCCAGCCCATGTAATGGAAGAAAAACTAAGAGATTACCCAGTATATTATATGAATTTACCCAGCGATGCAACTAGAAATGAAGACCTACGATGCACTACCCCCGACACTCCCCCTGTCCCGCTGTAATTACACACTGTTACGAAGGCTACCCTAACTTCAGCCGGCGTAACAGAGTGTAATTACACCAGCCACCGGAGCGTGACTACCTAACCCTGCCCTCCCTACCTCATTTCCCTGCATCCCCCTGCCTACCTTCCCTAACTGCAGCGTAGTTACAGTGAGGAAAGCCCCCTCAACTGCAACATATGCCCGGCACATTCGCAGTTTGGCTAAACAGATCTTTTGCATACGCCCGCCGTAACTACTAAGAGCAGGAAAGAAAATTATGATGTCATCAACTGTTACCAATTTAACCTAAAATATATACTTAGCTAATCTTATTTCAGGTTGCCACCACACAACTATTTATGGCCTTGAGATTACCTGTGCCAACGAATCTTAATATGTTATTAATATTGGTAACTAACACTTTCATGGAAATCATTACGATTTTTTTTCTCACTCATCGTGTTGGAACATTTACATGACATTTTTTAGCATTTACAAGAAAACATGGAACTTTAAGCATTTGGTAAAACGATTTGCATAGAAGTTCTATAGAGTCAAATTACATTTCTTTTCTAAGAAATGTTAGTTTTCACAGAATGTCTACTGTACAGTATTGCAAATCAACTTGCATTTTCTAATTCCTCATTCGTGCAATTTTCATTTAGCACATTTATGCTCTGATGCTCTAGTGCACAAGTAAAAATCAAAGTTGATGATCATATCAATTTTGTTACTCTTCAGTATACAAAATTATTTAATATGTTTCAGTAGTCAAAGTGATGTTCTGTACCTCCACAGAATCCAAAGAAGCTTCTGATTTCTCTGAATTTGTATTCCCTTTCTTTTTCTTTTTTTTTTTTAGCTTTTACTACAGCAATTCTTCATCCACTGGTAGTGCTACCGCTTTTATTTCCTATGGGGCAATAACTCAGGAGAATTACCTTTCTTGGAGCTTGCCATTTCAGAATGGTGCACAAACAATATTTCCTTTTGCTGACCAAGTGTACAAAATAAATTAAATTTTACACTAGTTTATATCTGGCCTTTGGATATAGTAAACCACATTTTCATCTGAAAAGTTCAAGATGTACTGGAATTAATATAAGAAAAAGCCAAGGAGAAGTGAGGGCTCAATTAAGCCCAGAGGAGAGTAAACTCCCTGGATGTAGTTTTGCACAGGTTGCAGCAAACCTGTGATGTCAGAATTGTGGAAGTATACAGGGAGGGGCCTCCCTATCATAGCAGCTAGAAAAGATGACCATTTCCTGAAGGAGGTCCCTTTTACCATTTTGGATTTGCCCATCCGCCCCCTCTGTGTTTGATAGCATGTTGGTTGTATATGGCCTGGTTGTGTTAGGGCCTAACTTGCTGTAAGCAATAATAAGTTGGCAGTGTTGTGGAGGGCCTTGTGAGCGATCGCTGAGTCTAATCTGGTTCAGGGAAGTCTCAGCCATTTTGCGGTCATTCATTGAGTGGAGGGCTGAGGTACTGGAGAGAGCTGGTTATGATGCCATTTTTTATTTGTTTAATAACTGCTGTACTTGCCATGCTTTTGTGGCTGCCATCAAATAAAAAAAATAGACTATTAAACGAATTACTCCAAAGATTTAAAATAATAAAATTCCAAATACTTTTAGTTAAATTTCTAATTGTGTGTCATGTAAATTTATTTCTAGAAGAGTGTAATTAGAAGGTGAGCTTGCAATATGTGCAAAATCATCAGTCATGGGATGTTTAACACATACAGTTTTCAAA
Organism: Limnodynastes dumerilii; assembly: GCA_011038615.1. Lineage (NCBI taxonomy): Eukaryota > Metazoa > Chordata > Amphibia > Anura > Limnodynastidae > Limnodynastes > Limnodynastes dumerilii. The sequence continues at coordinate 115,246 of WWET01001905.1, read as the reverse complement.
GGGCGTCAATCTCATGATTACTTTAAGCCATTAATGAGGCTACATCTGGCAGTGAAAGAAAGAGTTTGGTGTGTTAGTTAAAGGGTTATAGGGTTTGACATTTTTTATACTTGCATGTGACTGATAAATGGTTTAAAAAGTATTTTGCATGAAACCAATCTAGTAACATTTTCTTTGAATATAAGTTGTCTATATGTTGAATTAGGGATGACGGCCAGCAGGAAAAGCAGGAATTCCAAAGCACAGATGTTCCGAATTGATAGTTTCAAGATTACCTGCTTTTGGAACAAATTTTTTTCCTGGGCAAATGAATTTTGGGAGTTTTACCATTTAAAACATATGAGTCTTAAGGTTCATGGAGTGCCTATTTACTACCTTAACTAATTATTATATAACATATGGATTGTAATTCAGCCAACTTTGTACTGTCTATAAATGTATGGATTCTGTTCCTAAAAGACAGAAATTAATTAATGAAATTTGATGATAATGGTCTATATTCACACTTAAGAAGCCTCTGCCTCTTAGGTGCGTGTATTTAGTAAGTGACCTACTACGTAGTAGGTCATTTACACAATCTATGTACCAGTCAGGAACGTAGATTGCCTCCGTGCAGTCTTTAAAGTTAGAAAGAGGTGGCCTTAAGCCGCCTTGGAGAGTGATTAGGTAGAAGTGGGAGGGAGAGGGATTTAGATTAGCCGGGGAGGGTGGGGGAAAGGTGGAGAGGCAATGTCCATTCTTAAGAAGGAAACTCCGCATGGTTAGATAAGGTAGCCCTGTGGCACTCGTAAGTGCCATAAGGTACCTAAAAATGGGCAAGTGTGAATCCGGTCCAATATTATCACAGCACTTGCTTAATTGTCTGTAGACCTCTGAGACAGGATTGTCTTATGGCACAAATCTGGGGAAGGGTACAGAAAAATATCTGCTGCTTTGAAGGTCCCATTGAGAACAGTGGCCTCCATTATCCGTAAATGGAAGAAGTTCGGAACCACCAGGTTTCATAGAGCTGGCTGGCCGTCTAAACTGAGCGATCGGGGGAGAAGGGCCATATTCAGGGAGGTGATCAAGAACCCGATGGTCACTCTGTCAGAGCTACAGCATTCCTTTTTGGAGAGAGGAGAACCTTCCAGAAGGACAACCATCTCTGCAGCAATGGTAGAGTGGCCAGACGGAAGCCACACCTTAGTGTGCACATGGCCTGGAGTTTGCCAAAATGCACCTGAAGGACTCTCAGACCATGAGAAACAAAATTTTCTGGTCTGATGAGACAAAGATTGAACTCTTTGGCATGAATGCCAGACATTATGTTTGGAGGAAACCAGGCACCCCTCATCACCAGGCCAATACCATCCCTACAGTGAAGAATGGTGGTGGTAGCATCATGCTTTGGGGATGTTTTTCAGTGCACAAAAGAAGATCAGAAGGAACTGATCAAAAAGAGAGCTGTTTTTTGGTGCACACAGTCTTGAAATATATTATTTAAACTCAGTACACTGAAAAAATGAAATGTAAAATATATATTTTTTTATTTAGCAAAATATAAAATATTAATCATAGCGAAATATGTAAACATAACGTGAACTCATTAATAACAAGTGACAACAGCAAAAAAAACGTAAAATAGAGAGTATATAATGATTGCTGCTGCAGAAATGGGACCCCTAACTAGAGGGAAGCAGGAACCTGTCCCTATATACCAATTAGCGGCCTCATGGCCAGCGCTTCGCCTGTACTGAGGTAAGTATCTATCCCTTACCTATGCTATAAATTGAAAGTGTCCCAAAAATGACAGCGGTCAGAAGGCAACGTTCACAAAGCACCCCAGCCAGTGCACGAGGAGGAGGCATGTGGTCCGACGCACATTTCGCCAGTCGGCTTTCTCAAGGGCTGCAACCCTTTTGTTGTTTTTCAGGGGCAGGAACTGGATGACTAGTCAGGATAGAGAGAAAGATGAATGCAGCAATGTACAAAGACATCCTGGATGAAAACCTGCTCCAGAGCGCTCTTGACCTCAGACTGCGGCGACGGTTTATCTTTTAGCAGGACAACGACCCTAAGCACACAGCCAAGAAATCAAAGGAGTGGCTTCAGGACAACTGTGTGAATGTCCTTGAGTTGCCCAGCCAGAGCCCAGACTTCAATCTAATTAAACATCTCTGGAGATATCTGAAAATGGCTGTGCACCGATGCTTTCCATTCGAACCTGATGGAGTTTAAGAGATGCTGCAAAGAGGAATGGGCCAAACTGCCCAAAGATAGGTATGCCAAGCTTCTGACATCATATTCAAAAATACTTGAGGCTGTAATTGCTGCCAAAGGTGCATGAACATAGTACTGAGAAAAGACTGAATACTTATGTACGTGATTTCTTTGTTTTTTGATTTTTAATAAATTTGCAAAAATCTCACAAAAATTTTTTTACATTGTCATTATGGGGTATTGTGTGTAGAATTTTCAGGGAAAAAATTAATTTATTACATTTTGGAATAAGTCTGCAACATAACAAAATGTGGAAAAAGTGAAGCACTGTGAATACCTCCGGAAGCACTGTATTTGGCACAAAAGCATTTAATAAACTATTCTTAGATGTACATATCTTAATTCACTTGCCGTTTATGCGTATGTTGTGGATAGAAATGCTCTCAACTCTGAAAGACCTCAAAATTGTACAGTGCTTAAGAGCCCACTCAGAAATAAAATAAAAAATATTAAACAGGATAAACAAAATAAATTAACAAATATATTTATAATTTAATTTTAAGAAAACTTTGGATTCCAACTGTCATGTGATCGAACCATGGAGTAAAAAATTTAGAAAGATTTGCAAGAGTGGAAACTCACTATACAGACCTCCATGTGGAGCTATGGCTTATCTTAACTAAAAAAAACATGGAATGATATGTGTTAAGATGGGTTACCTATACTGTAAACTAACTGAGATTGAATGTACACGTCAACTGAACCCAGACCTTCTATACGAGGTGTGTTTGTTCTTAAATCTGGATGGGCCAGAACACTTTATAGACCAGAATAAAAAAGCATCCACAATTTAAATAAAATATATAAAAGTTTAAAAAAAAATGGAAGTCTGGATTTAGCACTGTATCAGGAACAAATTCTAAATAAATTTAGGTTTTCACCAGTTAGCTACTCTAATTTATTTGCACCAATGTGTGCGAACAACAAAAAATAGCAGCATTAAATATTTATATTTAATATATCATAATTAAAGCAGAAAGTAACATTTGTTATGTAGTTTAGTTCTATAATGTTCCTGTCTAATATACCACACTGAGAGATATGACAGTGGTTGATTATTATCCTGGGTTTAAAAAAAAAAATAATCCAACATACTGTGGCACGCAGAATAAATATCACTCATTGAATTAAGTTAAGCATTCTTCATTATTGCAGGACATTAGATCAGCCATTACCATACTATTTGTATGCACATTAAAAATATTACCAAAATGAGCACTACACGTGTAAACATAGACTATATTGATAAAACTATTTGGCCATACATCTAAAGTATTGAATTCTGTTTTAATCAGACCCGTTGCCACAGGTGTATAAGATCAAGCACCTAGCCAAGCAGTCTCCATTTGCAAACATTAGTGACACAAAATGGCTCATTCTGAAGAGCTCAGTGGCTTCAAGTGGTATTGTGATAGGATGCCACCTTTCCAATAAGCCAGTACGTGAAATTTCATCCATGATGGATATTCAATGGTCAGCTGTAAATGATATTATTAGAAAACATTTAAGGAACAACAGCAACTGAGACACGAAAAGTAAGACCACGTAAAATCCCAGATCGGGGTCAAGGACTGCTTAGGCACATGGGGGTAGACCCAGACCTAAGTTCTTTTTACATTTTGTTGGCGTAGTGTATTTCCTCTATCGTAAGTACTATGCACTCCACTAGGCACTCCCCTCGCTTGTATGTAATTTACTCGATTTATGTTTGCCAAACCCTACCTTAACTTTTCCAAGTGTAACTACGTACGAACGTAATGGATTGATGTACGTAACGGCCTAACTCGGCCCATACTGTACTTTGTTCGTACGATCAGAGTTAAGTTGCTTAACATCTGCCGTGAATGCGCAGCACATACAATTTGGCGATTTTATGACAGCGGCTAGCGTAAATACGCTAGCATATGTAGCTCAGGATCGGACCCATGGTGCGTAAAAGTCGTCAATGCTCTGCTGAATCCATAGCTGAAGAGTTTCAAACTTCTACTGGTATTAATGTAAGCACAATAAAACTCAATAGAATGGCTTTCTATGGCCAAGCAGCTGCCTGCAAGCCTCACATTTCCACAAGTCCTATGTCAAGCATCAGATAAAGTGGTGTAAAGCACACCAACACTGGACTGTGGAGCAGTGGAAACCAGTTCTGTAGTCGGCAGTCAAATGGGTGAGTCTGGGATTGGTGGATGCCGAGAGAACATTACCTGCCTGACTGCATTATGCTAACTGTAAAGTTTGGTGGAGGAAGGATAATGGTTCGGGCTGTTTTTCATGGTTTGGCTTAGGCCCTTTTCACCAGTGAAGGGCAATCTTAATGCTTCTGCCGATTTTGGACAATACTATGCTTCCAACTTTGTGGCAACAGTTTATGGAAGACCCTTTTCAACATGTCTGTGCCACAGTCCACAAAGAAAAGACTATAAAGATGGTTTGATGAGTTTGGTGTGGAAGAACTTGACTGGCCCATGCAGAGCCCTAACCTCAACCCCATTATGCACCTTTGGGATGAACTGGAATGTAGATTGTGAGCCAGGCTTTCTCATCCAATATTAGTGCCAGACCTCATAAATGCTCTACAGAATGAATGGGCACAAATTCCCACAGAAACACTCCAAAATATTATGGAAAACCTTCCAAGAAAAGTGAAAGCTGCAATAGCTGCAAAAGGGGGACAAACTCCATATTAAAGTATATGTATTTTAATACAATGGGCCTGATCCAGAACAACGCTTCGGAGCGAATTTACGCGTGGCGGAGACGTAAAATTGCGTTTTTTTAAGTACTGCACATGCACACCATAGAAAATACGCTCAATAGCGTAGCGTAATTGTGATCGTATGGGCCATTCACGTATGTGTCACGTAAATATTTACGTGTGGGCGTGCCAATTTTACGTGCGTCCAAAATACGTCTGAAATACGTGAACGTGCCAATTCTACGTGCGTCCAAAATACCGCTGAAATACGTGAAGTAGGCGGGGGGTTGTATTTAAAGTGTACAGTATGGGCGTGCTTAGCTGCGTAAATTCGTCTAGCCCATTCGTACGTGTGTGTATGACTGCGGTTACGTTGGAAAAAGTTAAGGTAGGGTTTGGAAAGCGTATCTTGACAAAATACGTACGTTCAAGGGGTGTGCCGAGGGGAGTGTAACAAATTTACTTGCATGAAAATACGCTACGTGAATAAACGTACGGCAAACGTAGTTCTGGATCTACCCCAATGTTATTAAAGTCCCTGTTAGTGTAATGGTCAGGAATCCTAAATCTTTTGTCCGTATTGTATATTTATACATATGAAACGTCTGCATAACACAAACTATATGGGACCCAAATAAGTTGGAATTAAGTAGAAAGAGCTACGCTGAACACTATTGTCTATCATATCAAGAAGGATAGGAAAATTGGTAGTAGCTTTTCTATTCAATATTTCAAAGTCATGTTTCATATCTATAGGCCTGATTCAGAGTTAAGTAAATGTAAAACATACACACTGAAAACCATGGTCGACTTATTCACAAACATGGACAGCTGACTTAGGACTGATGCACACATTGGCATGGAATGAGTCCTGCATATGTGACTGGAGGGGCAAGACTCTTAATGCAAATTAGCAGCACACAGGCTACTAATGTACTGTATGGGTGTTCCTCTTAAGTTTGGACTGATTCACAAGTGCGAGTGCCTTACGGAAGTAAAACACAAAGAACTTTTGAGTTGTTAATCAACATTCACAGTTAGTTGTGGTTAAGTGAATAATGATAAATTTGAAGTACCTAGATGGCCTCCGAGTGATTCACAATAAGGAAACACATCCGCACTTAAATCCACGCACTTAGAAAACTGTTCGTATGAGGCACTCCCAAGACTGGTTACCTTCATTTTGTGGCATCTCTGAATCGCTCTTACGGATCTCGTCCGTGCATATATTTAGGTACATCCTCAATTCCGTGACGACTTTATTCTTAAATCTGAATCAAGTCCTATGTTTCTAATGCTTACTAGTCTTAATACTGTTCTAAGTAACACAGAATTACATTTGTGGAAATTAGTTGGAAAAAGTTTTAATATGCATGGGCTACAAAAGATAAGATAGCTAACCATGTCCCAGATCCAGAACAACGCTTCGGAGCGAATTTACGTGTGGCGGAGACGTAAAATCGCCTTTTGGTAAGTACTGCGCATGCGCACCATAGAAAATACGCTCCGTAACTTAGCGTAATTGTGAACGTATGGGCCATTCACGTATGTGTCACATAAATACTTACAAGTGGGCGTGCCAATTTTACGTAAGTCCAAAATATGCCTGAAATACGTTAAGTAGGCGGGGGTTTGTATTTAAAGTGTATTGTATGGGCGTGCTTAGCTGCGTAAATTGTTGCCCATACGTACGTGTGCGTATCACTGTGCTCCTTTCATAAAGGGTTTGGAAAGTGTTAAAATGTGAATTGTGTACAGTAGATTAACAAACCACAATCTCAGTGTAATTGTATATTAAGGTAAACTCCATAACTAAGGTACAATTGTGTAAATACTGATCAAACTATTTTATAATGTAAAGAATTCAAAGTAAAAATAATTTTGTATCCCATCAAAATATTGCCCGTTTATGAAACACATCAGGCTGTTTTATATTTACTTTACTGCAATTTGGAATTGACCCAAAATTTACTTTAAGCTAAAAAAAAAAATCATCAGTTGGTAAAGGTGAAACGTTGTCTTGAATTATTTATAATTCTCAATGTGGAACAAAATTCAATTTGCTAAATATATAAACACATTATTGTGTATACACTTTAGTGCCAGCTTATTACGCAACATTTTACAATTTATAATAAACATTGTTAAACAAGGTTACTCATGTTGTAGTTTCCTCATCTGCAGCACTTTCTGTGTTTGCCATTTTGTGAATGGACTTTTAAATTTGTCTTGGCAACCTCTGTCAAGAGGAGTTTGGGCGCTGGTAGAGCAATTTCTTGAGACCTCCTCTGTAGATGCAGTTAAAGCAGACAAACAGAGGTTCCAGTACTTTTTCACATTGCCTCTAAACTGCACTAGTCATGTTATATTATGTTTTATTTTCCACTATCCAGATACCTGAAGCAGTAATTTTGAAAGTAGAGAAGTGGAGGGTTCATTTATTTAACAGGAGCAAAATTAAACTCCCTTTGTGTAATGGTGCTACTCACCTTGGGGTAGATCCAGAACTAAGTACGCTAGCGTATTTACGCTAACCGGAGAAGTAAAAATGCTATTTTGCATGTACTGCGCATGTGCATAGCAGGTGTTACCACACGTAACACTGTACGTACATACCAGACTACTATCAATAGCGTAACTACGAACGAAGGGACGTGCCAGCCATGCGACAACCGGAATTACGCTTCAGAGGCAGGGTGAGGCATTTAAATCGTACAGTATGGACGTGCTTAGGCATGTAAGTACGTGCAGCCATTACGGCCGACAGGAGTTACAGTTGGAAAAGTTAAGGTAGGGTTTGGAAAGCGTAACACGGCTAAACTACGTACAGTCGAGGGGAGTACATAGTAAATATGCTAGCGTAAATACGCCAGACTAGGAAACGTAATGAAAACGTAGCTCTGGATCTGGCCCCTTATGTGTAATTCATTGGTCCTGGTGTCTTAGGGGGTGGAGCTGAGGGTCTGTAGAGTTTTCTTAAGCTGGTGAGTCTGTGAAATCTGATCCTTCTCTTCTGGATTTGTCTAGACTTGCTGCAGGCTGATCCTGTAAAGATAAGTCACCCCCATTACATGCCTCCATGACATAGGCCTTGTCACTCCCAATGCTGCCACGGTGCCAGCCATTCCCCTGGGCACTACTATTCTTATTGCTCCTGGTCCACATCCCTGCACTGCCGTAGGTCCACCTCCCGATCTGCATACATCAGCTCAGCGCGCACTAGGTATGTGGAACGGCACGCCAGCACCAGGACTGACGTACATTCTTTTTCAGCTCTGCAGGCACTATGCGAGGGTTGCAGCAGGTCCGGTAGCCGCAGGAATTCAACTATGCCTCAGGTGCTGGAGACAACTGCAAGCGGACACCTGTCACCTGGAGAGACATCAGGTGTCATAGAGGAGGATGCGGAGCCAGGCATGAGCAAACCAACACCCGCTCCATAGGCATCTTCTGGTGGTCGCAGCAGGTCCGGGAGCCGCAGGAGTTCGACTACGCCACAGACTCGGAAACCAAATATGAGCACTGATCCTGTTCCCGGAGAGACACCAGGTGTTATGGAGGAGGACGAGGAGCCAGAAGCAAACCAGCCAGCACCCAGTGAGTCGGACATCATTTTAGCAGGAGTTGATGATGGTGATGTGGGTTCCCTGTCCATTTATTCCTCCATTACATCCCTCTCATCAGATGCATCTAGGCGCCCCATGCGTAGTTTAGGCAAAACAATAGACAGGCACTGACTGACGAGGGCCCATTAAAAAGCTGAGAAAGCTGTGGCTGCCTCTGCCTCGTCCCCGGAATTAGACCGCAGTAAAGTTTACTGCGATTATACAGTCGTTTCTCGTGGTGTCTGCTTGCGCATAAAAGGAAAAAATAATGAAGGGCAAGTATTTAGACATATTTGGGATTAGCCAGGTAACTGGCCTGCTGCACCAGGTGCAGGAGCGTGAAGGGCTTTTTCCTCCTGATGTTCACGGCAACAAGTAGTTCCCTATAGTCTATATAGAAAAGACTGGGGTGATCTTGGAGGTTTATTTATATTCTTCTCTAGTGTTTTTTTTTTACATTTGTTGTCATGTGCAACTTATTAACAATTGTTTATGGGTTGTCTCTCCCCTCCCATTTCTTATTACAGAGTTAGTCCCGCAGAGGTGGATGATTTGGTTAGTCTGGCATTCGTTTATCTATTGGGCTGTTCAACATGTGTCAGTAGATATTTGTGCAGCCCGCTGTGGTATGCAGATTGTTTGGAATGTCATGAGAGTCTTGTTTTGGTTCGCCATTCTTGAATTTTTAGCTTGTGATATGTCGGTTGAAAGCCCCCTAACATCATTGTACTTCATTAGGGTGGCAATGATAACGGTAGCATTCCAGCTGTGAAATTTTCATGGGCCATTAAGAATGATTTGCAATTGGCTTTCAAGTGGTGGCTAAATATTACTTGGGCATGGTCGGACAAAATCACAAGCTGCATTTGGCGTTGCTCCAGTAATGGCGTTGCTATGGATAGCATAAGGAGGAAAATTAACCGGTCTGTAAAGGTTTCTTATCATGAATGGTGGTCTAGTCATCCCCCACTCAGAGTTTCACTCTGGTATTAATTACTTGTGCCATCCGGACAGGGTGCATTTGTCTGAAGTTGGGATGTCTATTTTCTTGGAGGATATATTTTCAGTTCTTAGATTAGTGTAAGTTTAGTTGATGATGGCGGTGCTGGTCAGAGGGACCATCATGTGCGGAAAGCAGGTTTGTTATACTCATTGGAGTAGATCCAGAACTACGTCCATCTTCCATAGACGGACGTAATTCAATGAACAATAGCTACTGCGCATGCGTAGTACTTATTGTACGGATTCTGCGTATCGTTTCGATACGTAGATTGCGTATATGCGGTCTAAAAGACTGCATATATGCAATCTACGTATCGAAACGATACGCAGATTACGTACAATAGCTACTACGCATGCGCAGTAGCTATTGTTCATTGAATTACGTCCGTCTATGGAAGACGGACAGAGTTCTGGATCCGGCCCATTGTTTTGATTATGGCATAAACGGTGGTGTGATAAGAAGTTACAGGAGGTAACTGCCTTTGATGTGACCACTTGAGGTGGTAATGCCTGAGGTTGTAAGCACGTTTGTATGGGCGGTCTCACGTAGCACTTAAATGAGGTGTTGTGCCGAAGGCAGGAGGAGTGCGTCTGGTGTTGGTTTGCCACATTTTATGTTGCACTGGTAAAAGACCATTATGCCAACATGTGAATATGATATACATTGCTTTATTGTTTTACCTGCTTTCTTTGGCCCCTATCAAATTTAGTTTAGAAACAATCAGATACATTTGGATCATAAATTAATAATAAACAAATAAAAATTATTTGGTTAATCAATAAATTTTAATAGTTATATAAGTTTACAAGATGGCGACTGGTGCCATGGGTCACACACATCACACATGGGACGTTTATAGGTTATCTCAAATGTAGTCATTTGTTCTGTATCATACTTTATTGAAGTTGTGCATTTACTGACATTGGGGTAGATCCAGACCAACATACGACAGTGAATTTTCGCAAGCCATAAATTCACTGTCAGGGAACATCTGCGAATGTGCGCAGCAGATGTTTCCTTAGCTTAAGTACTATCGTTTGTAATGCAGTATAGGCGGGGATAGCCATTTAAATGAAGGCTTATATTATATTATAAAATGTTTATGGAAAATATGATTATGTATGTTTGCCAAGCACATGACATGGTGAAAGCAAGGAATATGGCATGCTGGTGTGTGTGATACCCTGACACCCATGAGCATGCTGGCAATTGGACTTTTACAAGTGTCAGCATGCCATAATGTTTAAGGACACACTCTTTTAAATAATATCTTTTCATACATTAATGGGGTGGGTTATTATACATTAATGTATGGTGGTTTGTAAATGTCAAAACCATTGGCCTTTCTTAGTAAAAAGTTTTGAAATTTACAAACCGCCATACATTGCCATACATTCACACCACGGGGAAAAGCACCCCTTAGTAAATTTATCCCTAAATGTTAACGCTAAATGTTAACGCTGTTTAAATGTATTATTTTAAAAAATATTGATTAAAGAGCCAGATGTAAAGATAAACATTATTATTATTTCTTCTTATGACTTACACTCACATTAGTATTACATGAAACAGTTAAATGGTTGCTCTGCAATAAAACAAATTATGTTCTACTTAAATAGCTTCTTAGATTTCAGTTAAATTTGAATTTTCTGATTAGAGTTGGCAAATGGACTGATCTATGGCTAAACTGCACAATATTATTCAGTATGGGCCTGATCCAGAGCAACGATGGTACACTGAGCGTTCTAACGCTCAGTGTACCATCGCTGCACTACCCTGACACTCCCCCTTGCCTCAGCGAATTAACGCTCGCTAACGCCGGCTGAAGGCTACCTTAACTTCAGCCGGTGTAAGCGAGTGTTAATACGATGGGACGGCGGCGTTGCTATGCTCCCCATGCCCACCTGCACTAACTGCAGCGTAGTAACAGAGGGGAACAGCTTGGGGAAACCTAAACACCATCAAAATAAATATGTAATGAAGTGGTTCTTTTTACAAGGGTCTTGGAAATGTCTTATGGACAAACAGTTAGTTAAATTAACTAGTTAAAAAACTAAAGTTAAAAATATATGGGGCTGATTCAGAGTTACACTTAAGTATAGACCTGAGCAATACCATGTTGAACTGCTAGGGGAAGCACATTTCAGAGACGGAAATAGTGAGTCATGGGCCCAGGTGCAAATATAAGCTTTTGGCCCCCCTCCCCCCGCCATGACTTACAGGACATTTCCCCAATATTAGCCTCCAGCCCCCCTCAGTATCTCGTACCCAGTGTAGGGTATAGCCGCCGTAAGCAGGTACTTTACTATGGGAGTGTTAGGGGCGTGCATGTTTATTCGCACGGTCGAACGTACGCATTCGCCCGCCGTGCAAATTTTCGTAGCTCTGGATCAGGCCCTATGTGCCTTTAGCACCCCACACAGTATTTCCCACCGTGTTTTTCCGGCCCCCCTCAGTATTCCCCTTCATATGCCTCCAGCCTCTTCAGTATTCCCCATAATGTTTCTCCAGCCCCCTCAGTACTCCCCATTATTTGCCTCCAGCCCCTCCCTCAGTATCCCCATCATGTGCCTCCAGCCCCCCTCAGTATCTCCCATTATGTGCCTATAGCCCCTTCAGTGTTCCCCATTATGTGCCTCCAGCCCCCCTCAGTATCTCCCATTATGTGTCTACAGCCCCTTCAGTATTCCCCATGATGTGCCTCCAGCCCCCCCTCAGTATTCCTTATTATGTGCCTCAAATAATGCGGTGGCTGCTGTGGGCCCCATTATCTTCCGGGCCAAGAACACCACTGATGCTGATATAGAATGTCCGTGTCAGCCGGGACTTCCTTTAGTGTGACGCTTGCACGACCTCAGGTCACATCAGCATCACACACAGCACACAGATGGAGGACGGCACTAGTAGGAAGAAGGAACACCGAAAAGGTAAGTAAAGTACAGGGATGCCGGAGACACCTGCTGGGGAATACTAAGGAGGCTGCAGACACGTGAATTGGGGCTACTGGGGAGGCTGCAGACTCATGATGGGGGATACTGGAGAGGTAGCAGACACATGATGGGGGATACTGAGGAGGCTGCAGACACATGATAGGGGGCACTTTGTAATTACTGCTATTTATTTGCATATTTTGCTTTTGTTGTGCCGCAAAATCCTGAAGAGGGCTTAGGTGTGCCGATGGTGAGAAAAGGTTGAGGAGCACTGGTTTAAGTTATAGTCTGTACCAAATCTAGTTTACAAAGCAATGATAAATCATATATTTTGCTTTCTCTTGTCAGATGTCCTATGTTTCTATTGTCACTAGCTGAATGTGGATTAAGGATTTAGAGAACACACATTTAATTGTATAATATCATTAAAATGCTTTTACTGAAATAAAAAAAAATCCATAATAAAAGAAATACTTTTGTACTCAGTGGTTTTACACTTAAATTAACAAGGAAAGGTCAAGCCTGGTGTTAATCTAAATAAAAAGTACTTCATATATAGCAGCCGAGTTGTCATCTGCAGTTCTTTAGTAAAATAATGATTATGTAGAAAACTAGATGTTACAAAGTGCATTTTGAACTTAACAAAAAATATTATATCTCACTTAATATAATCAAATAAAAGACACTAGCACAACTAGTTATTTACTTTTTAATGTTACTTAAATGCTTATGCATTAAGACATGGGTGTTTATGATTTAATTACATATGTACACAGCATGTTTTTCATGCTCTGAAATTGGCATTTTTGAACCTTTTAAGCTGGGAATAAATCCAGGTTCTTAAATTTAAACCATCTGTTCATCCAAAGTTGAACTCATTTATGGATTCAAGCTCAAATGTACTTGGAATATGTATTTTCTATAAACACATTTCTGACAAATATGTTTTCATTGCCAACTCTGAGCTCCAGCAAAGTTTGTATTAATTGAAATAAATCACAATGTGGCTGAAATAAACATAACTTGTAACTAAGCAATGACATATTATATGTACTCAGAGACAAAAGGCATTTAAAGGTATACAAGAAATGAGAGATAAATAAAAAGTTTTTTTTTTAAATGTTATAGAGTATCTTTTGCAATACTTTTTTAGCTTGACACTAGAGGAGGCAAAGAATTGATTCAACAAAGTAGTTGGACAGCACCAAGAAATCTCAAGTGTTTGCTCACTGGTATTTCCAGCTGCCAGGGAAAGTTTCTAAAGTTTCTAAAAGCAAGTATTCCAGTGGAAAAGCATCTGGGAAACATTCTGACTATGGTAACTGGTGGAAGATACTATCCCAAAAGTTACAGTCACCATGCCGACAATCACTACTTCAACAATGATACGGCTGACAACATAAATTCAGCTGTATCATTGCCAAAAGAGTTCTAACAATGAGAGATGTTATGTTGGCAAGGGTACCATGCCAAATGTTCAACATAATGCCCATTCCTTATGCAGATATTTAAAACTACAACTTACATAGCAAATTATATTTTTTAAAAAAGCAATAAATAAACAAATAAAACCTTACCTCCTGCTTCTGGTTCTCCACAAAATCTCTCCTTGGTCCCGTTGCATTCTGTTGTTCCCCAGTCCTTCCCAATCTGTCCCCTCTGCCTGTCTGCTTTGTGCCCTGCTGTCTCTTTGATCTGGTCCCCCACTGACTGAATTAAGGTTAGTAATCAGGGTTAGGGATAGGGTTATTGTAATGCCAACCAAAGTACCTGTCAGCTTTACAGTATTCTAGATGACATTTGTAAGATAAAACAATCTGCATTTTAGTGTCAGTAGGTTTATGGTCTGCATTCTACATTCTGGCCATCAGCTCGGAAAACTAAGTCCCTTTCCCCTGAGGGGCTCGAACATACTTGTTAAATCCTCTTGATGGATTTACCTAACTGATCATAGAAGCACTGCACCAAGGATATGTTGTCCAGAATGGAAAGGAAGAAAGAACTATTAGTTTCAAAATGCTTTTTGTTAAACTGGCCACAGGAAGTAAAGTTGGAGTCATCAGAGGTAAAGGGGTTGAGTTTCAGACACAGATTACTGTGCTTGGTGTCTGCACATACTTATTAGTAAGCAACCACAAAGCACTGGGATAGGGAATTAAAAGGCTAGTAGAGTGAAAAATAGTGCATGTGCTCATATAAAAGTCAATATAAACTTATGACAAATAAAAACAATTGGTAAATATCAACAAGTGAAAAAGTGCAACAACAATAAAAACAGCTGATTGGAGTGAAAGAATCCTAATATGTAAACTCACAATTCTTTGAAATAGGAGAAATATATATCTAAATATAGATTTCTATATTTTTCTCCTATTTCAAAGAATTGTTAGTTTACATATTAGGATTCTTTCACTCCAATCAGCTGTTTTTATTGTTGTTGCACTTTTTCACTTGTTGATATTTACCGATTGTTTTTATTTGTCATAAGTTTATATTGGTTTTTATATGAGCACATGCACTATTTTTCACTGTACTAGCCAGTCTGTTTTAATCAATGCTTGTCCCCCTTAGCGCTCCACACCTATCCTTCTACTATATTGATTCTATTGAGGTTATTGGTGGTACACCTCAGTTGTGAATAGCTGCTGATTCCCTGTATTTGCCCTATTATATAACACCCTTGGTTCTTTTTTTCCTAAGTGTGATAGCTAGTTGGTGAAAGTTAGCAGCAGAGAAAGGAAGCAAGAGGTGGCCAATGATAAAATATTTATCACAGCAGGGAAACAGACAGCTTTTAATGCCAGTCAGTAAGTGGGAGCTAGGGTAGAAATCATATGCAGTCCCACTATTTTGAAACCCAGTGGAGTTGACAGCAGCTGTAACCAAAAGGTTTACTGTAATATTATATAGAGTAGGGGCTGTAAAATGGCAAATACACATAAGATTGGCTATGTACTGCTGTTTGTTATCACTGAATATACAACACAAGACCAGTAAAGATATTTCATGATAGTAACAATTATCTTTTCCCTCATCTATGTATGTATTCGGTGAAAAGGATGTAGCTACATACGCCTAAACCAACAAACAAAGTACATATACATGGTACATGAGTGTGGGTTGCCGCTGCGAACGGCCCTTTTTTGAAAAGAGGCATCTAATAGGATATATGATTACTATATACAAATACATTAATGGTCAATACAAAGAACTTTTTTATTCCATGGACTGTACATAGGACAAGCAGACACCCACTAAGGTTAGAAAGGAAGTTTTACTACCAGCAATGGAAGGATTCTTTACAGATTGGGTAGACAAATTCTGGAATTAACTGCCAGAGAAGTTTGTGATGGTAGAATGAGGTAGATGGCAGATTTAAGAAAAGGTTAGACAAATTTTTAGTGGTGAAATGGTATCCAAGGTTACAACCGTAATTGAAATAAAGGATAGTAGTGAATCCTGAGAGTAATAGGACTGACATCTTGTAAGATTGTAATGGTGATTGCTTCATCTGGTTACATTTCAGTTATAAGATAGAGATCATAGGAGATTCATAATAGGTTGAACTTGATGGACTGGTGTCTTTTTGAACTGTCAATATATATAGCTTTTGTTTTTTATAGGTGTGTGTATATATATATATATATATATATAGTCTCAGTTCGCCCATGGTGGGGTGTTTTCGACTACAGTTGTGCTCAGTTAAACTTTTCCCAAATTTTTCTAAAGGCAACTTCTGCCATGAATGGTGTGCCGCCTGCTGGGGAAAGTTGAATAGGGCACAGAAATCATTAAACCTTTGTTTACTTACCAAATAGCAGATAATGGCCTTCTGCAGAGGTCAGACAATGGAGATGACATTACCAATTCACTAATTCAGTGTCCCACAGAAAAATGACTTATCCTATAAATTGAATGGGTGATGTCAGCTCATTGTCTGATTGCTTTACATTATTTACCTTTATTAAAGTTTACTTATCTTTTAGCAGCTGCTAATGCTGGTTTTTGTAGTTCCACTTCATATGCAGGACCTGACCACTAGGGTGAAGGGGAGCTTAATTTTTATTCAGCTGGCTACTTACCCTTTGCCTAAAGGACAGGTACTTATGGTAAAAAGGAACTAATCACAACCCACTGAGAAGTTGATGTCCTGCTTTCTTGTGCCAGAGTCATGATGACATCATCCAGGCCCTCGGCGAAAGTCACAATGACAACATCACAACTTTCACAGGAAGCCGCACAGACAGCACTCACGCATGTCCTGCCCACTGACACTGCTTCCATTAGACGAACCACGTGCCTCGAAACTTCTAGAGGTGCAATAATGACAGCCTCCACCATGGGAGCTTTCCCTCATCCCAGAGACTGATGGCACAGGGTCACTTTTGCAGGACACGCCAGCCTCCCCATGATGCGGCTCAAATGATACTTAAAACTTATTTTGAAGGTAAGTAAAAGCAGGGTATTAAGGCAATGTCCTGCGGAGACAACAGTGATAGAGTAAATATAAATGTATAAATTGTATTTTAAACTGTTTTCCATTAATTGGAGTGGTCCAGGTCTTCCCCTCAGGAGATCTAGTCAAAAAGAGGCCTCCTCCTCCCCTTCCCCGTTTTATTCCTAGAAAATCCAGTCTGGGAATGCTCCTTTTTTCTCCACAATTCCCAATCATTGGCCATTCAGATTCTGAAACAGCCAGTGATGCAGCCCCAACTTCAGGGGTTAAACCCCCACTTCAGCTAAATATATTAACCCTCAGCTCTCAATTTTACTGGGATAAAAAAACACCCGACCCTGTAACATTTTTCTGATGTGACACGGGCACATATCATCGCCAGCCATTTCTAACACTTCAAAACGCACTGGAAATGTCACAGCCTGACACAAGGGTCCGGATTCACAGTTACCTAGTTTTCGTCTTACGTACATTGGGGTTGATCCAGAACTACGTTTGCCGTACGTTTACTCGCGTAGCGTATTTTCATGTGCGTCCCTTCTATACACTCCCCTTGTCACACCCCTTGAATGTACGGATTTTGTCCGAGATCCGCTTTCCAAACCCTACCTTAACTTTTGCCCATGTAACCGATGTCCTCCGCTCACGTACGTATGGGCAACACGTATTTATGTAGCTAAGCATGCCCATACTGTACACTTTAAATACAACCCCCCGCCTATATAGCGTATTTCAGACGCATTTTTGACTCACGTAAAATTGGCACACCCACACGTAAGGATTTACGCGACATATACGTGAATGGCCTATACGTTCACATTGATGGTACGTTACGGAGCGTATTTTCTATGGTGCGCATGCACAGTACTTACAAAAATTTTACGTCTCCGCCACGCGTAAATTCGCTCACAAGCGTTGTTCTGGATCTAGCCCATTTAGTTATATAAAGCTTTTTAATTCTCTATAATTAATATAGTTTTTTTTTGGCTACGTACACCTTGTATTTCCTTTACATTAAAGTAATATATCTTGTATTATAGGAAATATATATGCATGCATTCAAAAACATTTTATTGACATAAAATATTCCTCCATGTTCACATTTACACCGCCTGTTCCTTGTTTCTTGCATGTTTTTTGTGAAATGTGAACTGTGCTATCCGATTTCTCAAATGTAATGTCATACATTATACATTTCTTATCATTAGAGATGCAATTTATCTCATCTGTGACTATTAGGATTAACTATATGCAAACTCATACTATTTATAAGTGTGAGCAGTGCACAATCATACTGATTAGACCTCGGTAAGAAGTAAAATGTTGTACTAATTGCGCTCTCAAGTGATTTTCTCTTAAGACTGAAAATCTTGAACATTTTGCCCATACTTTATTTGATAAAATATGTAATATAATAATAAGATGCACACTGAAAATTCTTTTTATATAAAAAATTTAAACTACATTATTATTATTATTATTATTATTATTAATATTTTATTAATACTATTATTATTATTATTATTATTATTACAGATCCAGACTTCCTACAATGGGATGTTTTCTGATCATAGGATAAGAAAACAATCTTTTTGTAAAAAGTGACACATGCGTGGGTGCCACATTCCCAGGACAGATCTGGATCCAGAATTCTCTACTGGTTAAATATCCAACGACGGGACAGGATGCCCTAACATACCATCCAAACTTCCATACCATTCCCATTTTGCATGGGGACTGTGTGGAAAAGTTAAGGTAAGCCTTCATCTGGTGGAAATTCTTAGAAGAGAGGCGTATCCTTGCAGCAATTTCTGAATGCAGTGGGGATTATTATTATTATTGTTATTATTTTTATTATTATTATTTTTATTATTACCATCCTTGTTATTTCAATTCTGCAGAACACTACATCTGCAGAGCATTCCAGTTTATTTCCATATTCAAATAGCACTTTATGCATTTCCACTACAATTTCAAGAAAGGTATACAACTTAAATAATTTAATCACATTAAATAATGACTGTGTTGTATTTTCCAGAACCTTACTAAGCATGAACTGGTCTAGTAATTTTCCTAATGGATCATTGCATTATCATGATCTAATAATTCTTAATGGAGCATAATAATTACATGATTAAGCTGAGTTATGTAGGATACACAAGAACTGAGCATACCTGAGACTCACACACTAAAAATGAATTGTAATGATTTTTTTGTTTATTTCTGTACTTGATGTATGGTAACCTTAATGACCTTTAATTTCTCAGTATATTAAAGGTGTTGATATAATGTGCGTTTAAGATGGTACTTTGAATTTAGAATGAAATAGATATTTCAATAGATTTATATCATTTAAGCAACTGATCTTTTAAAAGAGGTATAAACTTCAACTTCTTGATACTTAACCATATATAGTGATGAAATGTTGATGTGTGCTGGATAATAATTTATTATGCTAATGAGATAAAATAATTGTACAATGAATGTAATTTTAAATAGTAAAAAATAAATAGAATGGAGATTGGTAATTGTTACATTGTGTAACATAAAGGCATATTTTCATTTTGATTACAACCCAACTACTATGGCAATAGATAGGTTAAAGAGTTTTTAAAGAAAATGTATTTACTATGAAATTCTGTACAAAACCTCTGCAATGGAGGCTAAGGTACGGAATTTCTAATTCACAAAGCTGCACATACAGTAGCAAAGCAGGGCACTTCCCCTGCTCTACCACATGCAGATAGTGAATCCATGACCTGGGGACAACCTTAACTATTCTGCATGCATCCACATGTGCGCAGAGAATCATATTAAATGCTTATGGCCATATGACCCTGCCTCCCTTGCGTAAACTGATTTCTGCATGGACGCAGCATTGGGCAGAAGAATAGGTGTATGCGCAGTACCTATTCAGAGCTCACTTACGTACCTAGTACATGTCAGCTTTTTTTCTTAAATCTGGATCTGCCCAATGAACCAGATTAAGAAATATGTATGTAAGGGGACTTACGCAAGTCCCCTTGACATGTAACATCGGTGCATGCATGCAGCAAATGTTACGTGTCGTAAGTTCCGTACAGAAAAACTTCCATAAAAGGGTCTGGCACTTAAGATCCGCATGTCTAAACCCCGCCATATAGGCAGGGATAGGTATGCTAATTAAATGTCAGAGGAGGAGATCTGCATCTGTGCCTATGCAGATTTGTGCAGAAAAGTTAAGATAGGGTTCTAGGCGTGTAAGTGTCCAGAACTACTTCCAAAAAGAGGGGAGTGCCAGGGACATGCCAGGGTGTGCACTCCCCTCTTCCGTGCGGACTTCCAGATCTCTGTGCAGACAGATCTGGATCAAGCCCAATGGGGTAGATCCAAACCTAAGTATGCTAGCGTTTTTACGCCAGCCGCTGACGTAAAATCACCTATTTGTATGTACTGCGCATACATGCGGAAAATGTTATGCCACATAATTCCTAATGTACGTACCATCAGTGTAACTATGAATGAAGGGGCTGGTCATCCATACGACACCCGGTAATACGCTTTGGAGGAGGAGGGAGGCATTTAAATTGTACAGTATGGGCCGGGTTAGGCCGTTACGTATGTGAAACCATTACGTATGTCTGTATTTATGCTTTGAAAAGTTAAGGTAGGGTTGGGAAATGTAACATGACCAAAGTACGTACGAGTGAGGGTAGTGCCTAGAAAATACACATAGTAAATATGCGATGAAACATAACAAGCATGTAGGTCTGGATCTGCCCCAATGTCTTTAATGTATCTAATGTGTCTAATTGGAGTAATGGCTATATTTAAAAACAAAAAAAAAGAAGTATTTTAAAAAATATTCCACCCCAGAGAAACTTAGCATAATGGGCTGGATTCAGACCTTGTTAAGTGCATGAAATTAGTTACTCCTGGGCTAAACCGTGTTGATTTCAGGGGGAGTCAAGTTAATTGTATTCTTTGCATGCAGGGATATATCTGTGAATTGCTTACTGCACACAGCTAGTGACCAGCTTTACGATCACACTGTTACTTAGACTTGGGATAGGAAACATCACCTCTCAACTCTAATACTGTTTGCAGCAGATGAAAAATGACTCCCCTGCAATCAACATGGTTTAGCCCAGGTGTAACTAAGTTCATGCACTTAACAAGGTCTGGATCCAGCCCAATATGTGTAAAATGTGCATTCTGAATTGTAAAATATCCAGGATATATAAATAAAAAGGGATAGATGTGATCTGATTTTGTTCTGTGGCCATTCTCTAATTATAATTAACTAAAATGACCAATAAAAACAACACAGTATTTTTTATGATTTGGATATTTACATTACTGCAATATAAAAACTCCACTTTGAAAACAACTTTTGAAATGTTAATACACAAATCATTTTAATGACTACTATACAAAATATGTCTGGTGATGGTGATGATGGTGGTGATGATGATAAAGAAAAAACATTTTTGTACAGAGGGGATTTATCCAAGTCATTTGCATAAGTCTCCTTGACAGAAACATCGGCGCATTTGTTCCATACAGAAGCACTTCCATAAAAGGAGCTGGCACTCAATTTCCACATGCCGAAATCCCTCCATACAGGCGGAGTTTGTCATTAAGAGCCGGGGGTGGGGAGAGGCAGTTCTGCACAGATCTGCGTCCATGCAGACACAGACCGTGCTGTTAAGTTAAGGTAGGGTTCTGTACACTTAAGTGTCCAGAACTTCGTAAGAAGGAGGGCAATCCAGGGCCGTGCACTCCCCTCCTACATGCTTACTTACAGATCTGAATCAGGTCCAACTATTTTACATTAAACAATGTCTTGACATGCACTGGAAAGATGATTAACCATAAAAGATAATCAGTAATTTTTTTTTATTCAATTTGTTAGTAAAAGAGAAATTATAATTTTTTTTTTATGAATTTCACATTTACATGAAGTCATTCAGAAATATAGAAATGGATGAAAAGAAAACCCTACTGAGACACTGGAGCATTTTAGTTACCATACAAAAGACTGAATTTGAGCTGAACAAGTATCACAGAGAGCTGTCTGGGAACTTATGCAGAATTTGTAATGCTAATGATACATTTAGCATACCATCTGTCTAAATTATATTGAGCGGCAATTGAAACAATGTTCTGTTGCTTACTTAGTAATACCTAAACACTGAGACACCAGAATATATATGGTGCTAATAAGAAGTACTGATTATGGTCATCATTATACAGATTCCTCTTATGTATGCTTCTTCCCTAGCTTATCAGTTCTGGATAGTGAAGAACAGTATGCAAGAGACTGATAAAATAAGGCCCAGGACATCAGGATGATTGCTGCTTCACTAAAGCTTTATAGCTTTTCTGGCTGTTGAAGCAAGTAACACAGCAGGCAAAGACAAAAAAAAAGTTTAAACAAACAGTTGGAGAGCGCATTTGCTTTTCAGATTGAAACTACATGATATTTCTGCCTTTGTACATAAAAAGGTTTCATTTGCTGGTAAAAGACCAGATTTTTTTCACATTACATAATGAATGAAGCACAAGCAAAAAGTCTCTAAGGCTGTCAACTGAATTCAGTGTGGACTGTCTACTGCAAATCATATACTACATTTCCTAAGGCAAAGATCTCAGTTTTTTAAGAGTTACCTATCAAAAGTTACAATGCATGCTGGGCTGGCTAAATACCTACCGGATAGAGTGTTCTGATATATTACGTCCTTTTGATGATTTTAGTGCTCACGTTTTACTTCTGAAAATGGATAGTTAACAAGGCACCACCGAACCTTCATTTTACATGTTTGATTCTATTAAAGAGTAATGATATTAGATTTATTATTGGCCTGGTTTTGGTTTTGCCACAACAGTCTACAGATGGTAGCTTCTCCCTATTGGCTCTTCAGCCAAGCAAATGCACCAAATATCTGAATCTGTGGTTCCTTTCATTCTGAGTAGGATAACTATAATTGTAACGTAATTGGGCCATTCACGTATGTGTCACGTAAATACTTACGTGTGGGCGTGCCAATTTTACGTGCGTCCAAAATACATCTGAAATACGTGAAGTAGGCGGGGGGTTGTATTTAAAGTGTACAGTATGGGCGTGCTTAGCTGCGTAAATTCGTCTTGCCATGCGTTCGTGTGCATATGACTGCGGTTACGTTAGAAAAAGTTAAGGTAGGGTTTGGAAAGCGTATCTTGACAAAATACGTACGTTCAAGGGGTGTGCCGAGGGGAGTGTAACAAATTCACGCGCACGAAAATACGCTACGCGAATAAACGTATGGCAAACGTAGTTCTGGATCTACCCCATTATTAGTAGGGTAAAACTAATGTGGAACTTTTGGCTGTCTCTATTTCTGAAGGCAGCCCATCAGAATGGGGACTGCAACCACTTTCATTCTAACCTTAACCTTCCCCTCACTGTAGCCTTACACTAGCCATCTCCACCTCAGCATAGGCTGGGTTTACACTGGTGCTTTTTAGAAAGATATTCTTTCCAATCACACAATCAAAAGACCTTTTCACCAGATATCTTACCAGTGTGTACTATCCAAAGATGTTCAAAAATCTTTTGAAATAGTCTGTAAGCTTTCGATTTGATCTTTTGGAGCTCCTAATATGCCAGATCAAAGATGGAAAGATATCTTTTGATTTTTAAAAGTGTGTACTGTTTTGGAGATCTTTGGACAGCACACACTAGTAAGATCTGGCGAAACTGTCTTTTGATTGGTGATTGGATCTGCTGTGTGTGTACCCTGCTTAACACTAACAGCCACTTACCTCAAACCAACCGTCACTGTCCTGTTTAAACAGCCTAACCCAAACCCTTAATTGAAGTCATGTTTATTCAGTATACCAGAAAGAATATTCTGATGAAAATTCCTAAATTAATATCTTAAATACTTGGGATCATCAGATTTACAACAAATATTTAGAAATGTATAACATGAGACTCTTTAATAATGTTTATTATCGATGTATCATTGCAATTTTATACTTTTTCTATTCCTCCACGTTGGTATGTTTAGAATTCACAAATAGCTCATTGATTCTATCTAGTTGATATGCTGTCTATCTTACAATATTTGTAGTGCAAGGCATTTCAAGAGTAAAATGCTAAGCAGCTATGATTTAACAATTAGACTAATGTAGAATTCATGTAGCAGAAATAATTTTAGTATTAGGGAGGGGCATGTAGATGAAAGTTGTTCTTCAGATCAGTTATGAGCCCCACTGCCCAAAAAAATTAATCCTTCAAATTTATAGCAGTTAGTGTTGTGAAAGCCTTAGAAAATAACAAAGGAGGAAATTAAGTGGAAATTTACACTAGAGCAAAACCCTAGCTTCATTTCAGGTGGAGCCAAATTAAATTTACTCTTTGCATGCAAAAAAAATTAATTAAAAAAATGAAATTTGCTTTTACTTATTGCACACAGATCCCAGCCATCTTTTCTGTTAAACTGTTATATAGTCTTGGGCCATTAAACATCACCTCTTAACTCTAATACTGTTTGCGACGGATTTTGCCCAGGTGAAAATTTATACCTGTTTTTCTCTAAGTTCTGGATCTAGTCCACAGCAACAACAAGTTTACATAAATAAAATCTCAGTTAATTTACTCAGTTTCCAATTTTGTTCATAACCTTTGTTCATGGACCGGATCCTCAGCTACGGCCAGCAGGGCACCTATGCAAGTCATTCCCTGTTACAATGGCTGTATCCAGGGGTGTAACTAGGGTAAATGGAACCTGGGACAAATCCCAAAAATGTGCCCTCCCCCCTCAGTTAATTTATATTAATTTAATTATATATTTTGGTAATCAGTAGGTATGATTGTGCTGCCTCCAAATAATCCCCCTCTTGTCTCCCCTCAACCTCCAAATAATACCCCTCATGTCTCCCCAGCCTTCAAATAATCCCCTCATGTCTCCCCACTCTTCACCTATTGTACACAGTCACTTCATATACATGTAAACCACACACACACACACACATACACACACACACACACAGTGCACTCCATATACATATACACACACACACACACACACACACACAGTGCACTCCATATACACATATACACACACAGTGTGATGCAAAATACACACACACTTGTACCTGTTCACAGATCCTGCAGACAGGAAAGGAGGCTGCCTTTACCCTGCTCTGTAGCAACAGCTGGGACCGCCCCCATTTAACTGTTAGAGGATCTCTCCTTACCTCTATCCTGGCTGCAGCCTGCAGGTGCCCATTGTTTTTTAGCTGCTCTGTCTCCCTCATTAGCCCAATTCAGATCCTGTACTGCGGAGGCCTCTCAGGGGAAGTATTACTGAGAGGCCTCTGCACTAGCCTTGACGCTGGGCAGGTGAGCTTAACCCAAGATAGATATATTGTGAACTAAACCTCCTTTTTATTTATTTAATTTATTAATTTTTATTTAATGTATGTTTGTTCCTTGTATTTACATAGTGGTCACTTTTGTCCTTGGCTGCACCCCTATATTTATATATACACTTGCACATATTTAATCTGTTGGATAGAAGCGCAGCCATTTTTCTTGCTACTGTTTAGCCCGCATGAGAGGGACCTTTTACTTTTCAGTTTTATTGTGATGTATGTCTTATGTGGAATAAATATCTGAACTTGGGAACAGAGAGTTACACCATATCTACAAAGGATATCCTAATACATGAAGTATTTAGAATAGTGTGCGAGCGTCTCCTGGATAGGGAAGATTGCACTATGTCTCGTGATTTTTCTCTTCTACGTTTGGAACTGAAATGTAGAAAAGCAGTATCAGAGGAAGGCTGAAATAAAGAGATAAAGATTTTGGGACTGATTCAGAGTTTGGGAATAAGGGTAAATCAGGTGCAAGTGTACAGCTCAGCTATACAATTTTGCAATATGAGGGGTGCTAATAAATCTTAAATCTTTTGCATGCAGGGAAAATGCATTACTTTTGCACACAGAATTTACATACAGCATAGCTTCATGTTTAATTTTATAAATGAGTTGAGCTAAAAAATTGCACCTCTCAAATATTATTTTGCTTTTACAATTTAATTCTGCCTCCCTTGCAGTTTATCATGGTATTGCTCAGGTCTACACAAAAAAAAAAGTGTAAGTGCAATTCTGAATCAGCCCCTTTTTGATGAGCTAAGAGTAAATAAATAATAAATGTGAGTGTGATACTGGACCTGATTCAGAGTTGCGAGAAGAATTATCGATAGAACGAGAACTCTGACACTGAATTCTCGTTCTCTCGAAAATTCTTACAGTGCCCAAAGGGTATAAATACCCCCCAATGACAGTAGACCTGTCATTAGAGCCGGGATGTCCGGCATACCAGGTCTTCTGTATTGGGGTTTTTTATTTTGCCAAGGCCAGCCCCGGATTAACACTTGACCCCCATCAGAGCAGGTAAGTATGTTTATTCTTATTTTCTATGGGCATTTTTTGGGCATATTTTTTATTTATTGACAATGGGCACATTGCACATTTTTTTTTACACATTAAACTATGTGGGCACTTTTTTTTCTTTCTTTTTTAAAGACGGGGACAAGGTTTTTTTTACATTTTAATTTTTTTATGGGGCACATGTCCTGTTTTTTAATTTTACTATGTGGGCACTGTAATTTTTTTTATGATAGGGACTAGGGACGGGGCCCTTACATTCTTTAAAAATGTTTTATTATAGGGGGACACTTGTAACGTTTCTTTATAGTTTTGGGGCAAGGCATGCTGCCTATGGTAGTGCTACTAGAGCAAGCATGCCTTGTCATTTATGGGCATGCTTGCACTAGTAGTTCTACTAGCGGC
>WWET01001905.1:62222-83845 GCA_011038615.1 Limnodynastes dumerilii | reverse complement strand
TACACTTGCACATATTTAATTTGTTGAATAGAAGCGCAGCCATTTTTCTTGCAACTGTTTCGTTTTATTTGGGAGTCTGACCACTCTCCAAACATGGCCGCTGCATGCTGTTCAAATGCAGGTAGTGTCTTGACAGAGACCTCCTGTGTACACATATAGCAAATGGATAGGGACTCACCTACAGGAGGTGCCTTGACACTGGGCAGGTGAGTGTCCAGCTTTCCTACCGACAACGGGGAGTGCAGGGGGCATGCACTCCCCACTATGGGAGCATAACTAAGGCCTTACGTGTGTGCAGGGGTCAGGATCTACTCCAATGATAGTAACAAAAATAATAATAATAGAATAAGGAAAGTGAGTAGAAAGAATTGTTAAATTCACAGCCTTTGCTATTTCATAAAACACCCTATGCAACAACATTTTATTTAAAAAAAATGTTATATATATACTCAACTGTACTGCCACTGAGGACGCAACTGAGTTATATCATTACAAGTATCATCATGAGGCATGTTATCTGAATATACCTCAAGCGCTAATGTATATCAGTCACAAGGTGTCAAACATATAAATTATATACAACTGAGAATTAAACTCATTTGAATTCAATGTTTTCTGATAAAGCAAACTAGATTCAACCTCAACCTATTATCAGTTTTATACAATATATTCCAGAATCTAAACCCTAAATAAAACCTTTAAAATAATATAAGAAAAAAACTATTACACATTTTATATTTTATTTAAATAACCTCTTAGAGAAATCCACTGTAAAGAAGAGATAGTAAAAATATATATAACTTGTGTTCCAATCTCCTTCTTTTGTTGAACTTTCTCCTTTTGATTTTATTTTATTCACTTTATAGAATAACTGTATTTCTCAGAAAAACATTTGAAAAATGAAAAGTGCAATTTCAGTGTTATATGTTCACAAATGTTATAAGGCTAATAAAGTAAAAGTCTCTTCTGTGTTTTCTATTTTCCTCCACTCATCACAAAACCAGGCACAAACAGAATACAATTGATGTGATATAGTTTGAAGCTACTGGCTAAAGACAGGTGACAGGTGAAGTAGATCCACATAAAGAGGAATATTCCTGATTAATGAAGCATGATTTTAGTTATTGCAAATATTAGTTTGTTTTGTAATCAGAGGCACTTTTAGAAAATTAGAACAAAAACTTATTTTAATGTAATGCATAGTTTTTTTTTTATTTACAGGTTATATTGAGCAGATTGGTGAAAGGACATGTTTAGTTTGTAAGTATAAGCAGTAATACTTTACTATTGAAACACTATTCTATATTATATGTCCGGTGTTTAGAGTTTTTTCCTGCTGCTGATGCGTTGTACATTCTGAAAGACCGCATTTACGCAATCTACGAGAGGAAAAAATACGTAGATAGCGTAAAAAATGTACGACACATGCGCAGTAGGAAAATACTCTAAACACTGGACGTATATATTATATGTCCGGTAGTCTGCATACGACCCTGTATCCTCATCTATCCCTTCCTCGCCTTCCTTCCCCCTCTCCTCCGCTCATACCAGCAAGTCCACTTCTTTTCCCCTCCTTATGTCTTCTGTAAATTCATCCCTCCCACTTAGTGAGCAGGGCCCTCCATCCTAGTGTTGTTCCCTCCTTTACCAGTCCCCCCCTCACTTCGTGCCCTCTTGTCCACCTCTGCTACCCTTTTACCCCGTCCCCACTTCACTCTACCCCCTCCTCCCTGATCTGCCAAGCTTGACCCCTCGCATTTTGCCTTGCTGTCTGTGCTTGCTTCACTTAATTGTATTTTTGTGTTATTATTTTTTTTATATATTTGTATTGTATAATATAATAATAATAATAATAATAATATTAACAGTAGCAGAGATGTTACATTAAAACAATAACACACATACACATCACTATAAAAGTATGATTGTACTGATCTTGTATCATTAATTCATGTCTTTGAGAATTTCAGTAGTTCATATCTTAATATGCACTACATTAGTTTGAAGAAACACAGAGCATACTAATCATTTTTTTAATCATACAACAATTTCGTGTTGTTTCTTATGGATATTATAAGGATTTCTATTTAATCAGAGAACCATTGTTTCAATTATAACAAATGCAATTAAGCATAGAACATCTCATTTTATTATCCTTTGATATATCCACTACTAGTTTTAGGAGTCCTAACATGACCTTCTGCTCTCTGAATGCATGTGTACCTTCTTAATATCAATGGAGAGCAGTGGTGTAACTACTGTGGGTGCAGGGGGTGCAGCTGCAATAGGGACCAGAGGAGCAGAAGACCTGTGATAGCAACCCCCTCTGCATTCAGAGAAGCAAACTGTAATTGACTGGTATAGCTTAGGACAGCTCTAAGCATCCATTTATGAGTGCTAAATGCTGTTTATAGCTGAGAGCTACCTGCAATGTATTTATAAACTGTGCTCAGCATTCATACACTTAGTGCTGAGCACTGTTATAAGCTGTAAGCCTGCCAATAAATATTATTGCTAATTAAAAATCACCAGTGTAACTGTACTCTGATACCATATGTTCAACTAATTTATAAGAATTTGCAACATTTCCACTGAAACTTGTACATTTCAGTGAAAAGGTAATTCTATAAAAGTAGATAGATGTCATACTTTTTAAAAGAGAAAAAGAAATATTATGGGGCTGATCCAGAGGGAACCGAAAACTGTATGATAGAAGTTCTGTTGGTGGAAACCTGGCGTATTCATGCGCACAAGATGTGACCTTCCTTTTGATCCAGTCCATTGAGACTAAAACAACATTATTGTTTGTTACATGAATATAAATATATCACAGTTATCACAGACATCATCTTAGAAACTTTATAGCCTATTTCTGGATGTACACTAATGTTGAGGTAGCTAAGGGGGTTGGAAAGGGTCCCCTATAGGAATGAGATCAGTTCTAAGTCTATGTTCAGTTCCTGTGTCAGTGTTTTCAAATCTAAAATCCATTTGTTTTCCAGTTGATTGAGTCTTTTTTATGTGTTTCCACATCTTCAGCTTTGTTTACTGCTTAGTATCCATGAATTTGTGGGGAGATTGATCCTTGATGTGGTGTATTCTATAGTGTTTTGATAAGCTATGTGTTCCCTTTCCTTTTATATTATGGATGTGTTCACTGATTCTGACTTTTAGCTCTCTGTAGGTTCTTCCTAAGTATTTCAAATTGAATGGGCAAGTAATCGTATATATACACAATTTTTCCAGTTTTTCTCCTTGTTCTTTAAATTCATTCAGTTTTGTGCAATTCCTTCTGGGTCTAGTGAACTGACCCTTACAGATGTTCTTTAACCAGTTGGGGTGGTGACTGCTTGCTTCTAGGATGTAGCTGTTGCAGTCCGCCATCTTGAAATGGGATTTGTTTTATATTCTTGTGTCCTGTGTGTATATTTTTAGGTCCAAAAAGATTAGAAATGATTTCTGTGGTGAATTGAAGAAATTCCTTACTGTTGTTTAGGTGACAAATTAAATTTATTAGTTTGTCCGTGGATCCATTCCATATAAATAGACATTGGGCCTGATCCAGACTTAATAATGACAGCTAATTTACACTTGAGGCATCTCTAAATCTGGCTGTGGGAACGCACTGTGCAGGCGTGTGGTAGATGTTACGCATCGCAACTCTGATCGTATGTAACTTGTACGTATCTCGTACGTATATGACAGGGTGAGACAATCCTATGCAAGACAATTTTGCGTGTCGTGGAAGAAGGGAGGCATTTAGATTGTAAGTATGTGCTGGGTTAGGCACAAATGTATGACAAGGCAATATGTACGACCAGAGATACGCAAGGAAAAGTTAAGATAGGTTTCTAAACACGTAAGTCGGCTAAGTTATGTGCGTGCGAGGAGAGTACCAGGGGGAGTGCATTATACTTAGTAGTGTGTAACTCGGGCACGTTTGCGTACGTAAAACAACCTCAAGTCTGGATCAAGCCCATTGTCTATAAATCTTTACTAAAGTACTAAATATTTGTCAAAGTGAGAATGATTCCAGATGTTCCTTCCATTTGCTCATGAATAAATTTGCCTAACTTGGGACGAATTTGGTCTCCATCACAGTGCTTTGTATTTGCAGATAGAATTGTTCATTGTGTCAAAAGTAATTGTGGTATGAATTTAATGCCTTATGATTAATTTTATTTGTTCATCTTGTAGTAGTCCTTTCTTGTCTAGTAGATATTGTGATGGGCCTACCTGTGGGGTTAAAGCGGTTTTTATATATTTCTGAAATTTTTGGGTACTATTGATTTGTTATGTCTGCAATCATAGAGTTTTCTAATAATGTTCTTTTTCTCACAAGAGAAAAGGGATGCACCTGCTTAATCATTAAGTCAGACATGAATGCAAAATGTGACAAAAAAATGAGTACTCGTATAAAGAAGGTATATAATCCAAACATCATTATAATCCAGTACTATATAAGATATGGCAATAAGTAAATAATGCAATAAATAAAAAGCTTTACCAATGCAGTTTATATGAACACTGAAAAATAAGATAATGCATAACTTGTCATAATAACACAGCTCCCTTCTTGTATCACTAGCATAATTTAGCAACAATAACTTCTATTTTTAGTCCATCATCATATTTCAAGAGAAGTATGCAATAGAATCAATATTATGATAGCTCACTGTAAGCTCCTTACAGCTGTTTTAGCTATATGCCGTTGTCAGGAGAATAAACTATAAATGATTTTGTATAGCACTGCGGACAACTTGTCGCACCTTATAAATAAATGATAATAATAATAATAATAATAATAATGCACAATGCATTGTCACCCTGAAACAAGCAGTAAATTAAATAAGACCCAGGGTGATTACTTACCAAGTCTACACTGGAAGGGGAGTGATAAAACATAGAAACAAAGAAAGTGACGGCAGATAAGAGCCACATGGCCCATCTAGTCTGCCCATTTCTTTATTTAAAAACATACTGGCCTATTTAGACCCTATTTACCCATAATTTAGTTTGAGATTTAGGATATCCTTATATTTATCCCAAGCATGTTTAAACTGTTCTACTGTCTTAAGGTAGGTACACTTTTTTCAAACGATAATCAATCCAATCAAACAATTACACAATCGATTCCCACGTCATCGTTGAAGTGTTTAAGTATGAATGATCAAATTATATCATGTAATCGCTTGTATGGTCGTTTAAAGAGATTTTATAGACAGCTTACTTTGCCAGATGAATGATGCTTCGGCAGAAAAATTGTGGGAGCCTGTTACAAAAATCGTTAAAGAGATTGGATTGTGAGAAACAAAGTGTAGTATGTACCCAGCTTTAGTCTCAGCCACCTCAGATGTGGGGCTATTCCACTTATCTATCACCCTTTCAGTGAAGTAATTTTCCACACATTTCCTCTGAATCTACCACTCTCCAGTTTATATTCAAAAAGATACGTAGATTACGTAAAAAAAGATAATACGCATGCGCAGTATCAAATATCGATAAACTGAATCCGGCCCACTATATAAATGCATAATATTGTAATATGGAACCAGATCCAGAACTAAGCACACAGAACAGTCATAAGTCTCCGCAGCAAAGGCAAACTTGCACTAAGTGTGATCCTATATTCCGTACGTTCCCCTCTCAAGTACATAACTCTGCGCCCTGAATCCTACCTTAACTTTTACATACACGCCCCTGTGCATAATGGACTTGTGTGTAATGGAGGATTATACGTAATAGCTTAACCAATCATTTACTGGATGACTTAAATACATGCATATATGCTGTACATATGGCAGGTATTCACACCATTAGAATGGCTTATTGGGCCTGATCCAGAGCTACGAAATTGTCAGATTTCGAGCGAGCGTACGACCGTTTTTTGCGTATTTTCGTACGAAAATACGCAATGCGCATGCTCAGTATGACAACTTCCGGTCGGCTGGACGACATGAACGGATAGCGGTCGTTGTGAGCGAAATGTTCGCTCGAGGGGCGTGCGTTCAGTACGACGCTCGCTTGGGCGCTCGTTTTACTACACGGAGGCGGGGATAGCCATTTAAATTGTACAGTATGGGCGTGCTAAGCCCGTACGCTTTGCGTATTATGTGCGAAAATTCGTATGGCCGACGGTAGTACCTAGTGTAGGGTATAGCCGCCGTAAGCAGGTACTTTACAATGGGAGTGTTAGGGGCGTGTATGTTTATACGCACGGGCGAACGTACGCATTCGCCCGTCGGACGGCACCGTCGTAGCTCTGGATCAGGCCCATTGTGCCTAATGCAGAATGATTTGTGCGATCTGATGCATATCAGCCATTTTCACACATGCGCAGAACACAAACACTGAGTATTTATGCATTTTGAACATATATATGGATCCAGTTCATCATTATTAGCAGTAGTGGTAGAGGCCTGGATTCACACTCCCGGACATATTGCACATTCTTCCGTAATTAACCAATAATAGCTACTACGCATGCATAGTAACTATTTTACGTAATCTACGTATCGTTTCGTTAAGTAGATTGCGTATAGATGATCTTTAAGACCGCATATACGCAATCTACGTAACATAACGATACGTAGATTACGTAAAATAGTTATGACGCATGCGTTGGAGCTAGTATCGGTAAATTACGGACGTATGTGCAATACATCTGAGGGTGTGAATCCAGGCCAGAATTACAATCTACCATATTACATCAATAGCGTTCTAAACTATAGATCATCTAAATCTAAATATATTTTAACAAACTATAGAAATGTTTTATTTGTTCTGTCAACAGCCTACTTCTAGCAACCTACCTTTGTACTTTTAATGTTCTGTTCTGAAAATCCCTTGAATACAGCATTAAGTTAATAGTTGTTTTTTTTTAAAACCAAGATATACAAGTGAAGATAATCACTTACATCAGCAAATTTGTCTTCAGAAGTTGTAGGCAGGTTTAGTTCTTGTTGCCTTTGTACAGTGATGAAACACTGATGTTTAAAAAAAGTTTTTATTTGGCTTTATGAAAACCCAAGTTCCCACAAATGTTGTAGCTGTTCTCAAGAATCAATGAACATTAATTAAAAAAAACAACAAACAGAAAGGCCATTGTTGTAGATTTGAAGAACTTGAAAATGTGTTTAAGGCCGTTGCTTTATACTCCAATTACTTACAAGTTCTTGAAATTGTATCAGTTAATTTACTACCTGTTTCCAAGTAAAAAAAAAAGTTTTATAATAAAAAATAAAAGTTACTATCAAGTCATTTCATTAACAGGAATAAATATGCACGGTGTGAGTGCTAAATTGACAATAATCTACATAATCTAAAGCAAAATCAACATTAATTTAATTGAAATTAAAAATATTAAAAATAAATGTTTTGGTTTTTTTAAACAAACACACAGCACAACGTACAAGACAACATTTACATACATTTAGTGAAGCTATCATGACGTTGAATGCTACCAAAATGGTCTTATACAGCTGTGGAGCCTTGGCCATCAGCATCTTTCTGGAGTTAGATATACCCAGTGCTTTTTGATTGATCATATAAATCATAGAAAAATGGGTTTATTAATTTCATTAGAATCCAAATACATTTTGCCATGTGCCGTATTCATTTCACCATAGGACTGATTCAGAATTTGTGAGAAAGGATAAAACAGCTGCAAGTGTATAGCTCAGCTAAACCATTTTACAATGTGAGGGGTGCTAATTCATTTTAATTCTCTTGCATGCAGGGTAAATACTTTACTGTTGCACAAAGATCTCACATACTGTATGGCTTTATGTTTAATTTATAAATTAGAGTTGAGCTAAGAAACTTTTAAACTTCTACAAAATTTTGCTTTTACAATGTAAATTTGCCTCCCCTTGTAGTTCAACATGGTATTGCTCAGGTCTACATTTGGACCTAAAAAAGGTGTAAGTGCAGCTCTGGATCAGCCCCTATATCTCATACTGCCACAATAAGTCAAATTATTTCACCATATTCCACCTTAAGTAATATTCATTTCACCTAATGTAATATCTATTTTGCTATATGATATATCTATTTCAGAATGTGTCACTTCCATTTTAGGATATATCATATCTACCGGTATTTCATTATATGTTATATCCACCGGGTATTATGTCATATTCATTTTACTATATGTTATATCAATTTAACTGTTATATCCATCTCACTATGTCATATTAATTTCAATATATGTTAATTCCTGTTCACTTTATGTTATATCAATTTCGCTATCTGTAATATCCATTTCACTATATGTTATATTTTCCTTGATATATGTTATATTTATCTTACTAAACATTATATCCAGTTTACTTTATGTTGTATTTTTTTCACTATTGTTATATCCATTTCACTATATGTTATATTCTCCTTGATATATGTCATATTTATCTTAATAAATGTTATATCCATTTTACTATATGTTATATTTGTTTCAATATTGTTATATCCATTTCACTATATTATATTTACTTCTTATATGTTATATCCAGAAAGCGCCATTTATTCATATGTCATTTCCAAAAAGCTGTAAATGTTAATTGAATGGGCTCTCATAGTTTAAATATATTTAAAAAATATTTTATTCTAACTTGTCTTTGAGCAACATCTAGTGGTCTGTTTGTCTGCAGGAATGAGTTTATCAACAAACTAACATTATTAGTGTCCATAATTTTTCTTTACTTTACAAAAACGAAAACAAAAGTAAATAATGGTCTGTTTAGAAAACAGATTTGACTCTGCTTTGTAAAATAATGTGAATTAAAATCTGTATTAAAATGAACTAGCCCCAGCAACAATGCCATTAACCAGTAAGAGACTATACCTTTCTATCTGTAAAACAAAATGTAGAAATGTCCATTATACATATTTGCAAATATATGATAAGCCACCAGCCACTGTCAAGGCCTTTCTGTTTAGCAGAAAACCGAGCACTGATTAATTGTGAGGTAGCATAAGCGAACAGTTGGGCCTTAACATACAGCAGGCATTTATTGTTAAGATGTTTCTAGAATATGTTAATAGTGTCAGGGTTTTGATTGGTTCATTTGTGAGGGTGGGGGTTCGGGTGAGGTAAGCTACTTTTTATACATTTAGAAAAAGAGTTCTCAGAAGAACCACTATAGAAAATACCACACTAAAATGTACAACCATTCCAGAATAAAAAATATATACTTTATTATTATCAGTTTGAAATACTTGTAGCAGCGAATTTGAGTTTAAAATGACATGCAGGGAAATATACACACAAAAAAGGTGTTTAAAATAAGCAGCTGGGTCCGTTATTAATCATCAATATCATGTACTATGACAAGATAAAATCTCATCACATACCACATTAGATTTGTAGCGTTCACAATAGTGTCGGGAAAACACGTGCAGATAATGGTCAGATATCTATCCCTATTCACTACAAAATAAAAAAGTAAACAAAAAAAACCCTCACGGTGGCGCTTCACACACACGGAGCACCTGCTATCCCTATCATTCAGATGCAGATATCGGGTGCATGTAGCAAGGTTCTTCTGTGGGCGGTATGCGAGAGGTTCTGGATCACCAGCGGTCAGAAACGTACGTTTCGCTGTCTTCGTCAGGGCATAGTGAATGGGTCAGGTGTGGAATATTTTAAGATGGAGCCAACCAATCAGGATTTCTCCCATAAAATATCTACAAACGACATAGCTACAAACGAATACCACTTTTACCAAAATCCTCTAAGTCTGACTATAGTGGAGAAATTATGCTTTGTTTCAATCGCCGTATTTTTGTATTGGGTTGTGTTGTGTTGCTCTCCTCCTCTTTTAAAGATCGTTACCCTCCCTCCCTCCCTCCCTTGAGTAGAATGTATTTTAACATGTATATAATTTCTTCCACAGACGGGGAATACATTGGGCGGTAGAGGTCTTGTGTCACCATGTTTTTGGTTTGGCACAGTGAAAAAAGAATGGGGTGAAAATATCTGTTATCAGAGGCGCACGCTTCAAATTAATGCTAGGTCGCCACCTCCGTCAGCTGAGCTGTGCAAGTGAAAAGGTGCATCCAGGGGTTTTGGTGGGTGGTGAGGGTACCTTTATTAATGACTTATAGTTGTCGCATATTTGCCACCTTGCTCAACCCTAAATTTCATGAATTCCACCAATTTAATATATATTCAATAAACCTATGTCCCTTTTTTAAAGCCAATCAAAGTTGGCAGTGTTTTTATTTCAAGTTTGTGTGTGGCTGCTGTGTGTTGAGGTATCAGCTGTTGATCGCTTATTTAACATTGGGAGATTAGAGTGAGAGAAATAAAGAGTAAAAACAGAGACTTTGCTTTGAATGTTATAGCACATCTTATAGCACATCAAATCATAAGTCAAATCAAAAGTCTCATTATTTCTTTCTGGATATCCTTTATAATTCGTTGAAGTGCTTGAATTGGAAATTTAGAAGTAATTATGAAAATTTTGAAGATCACGTGTGATGACCGAATGTTAAAGTCAAAATAGGAATTGCAAAGATGTGAAATGGAATAAGAGATAACTCAGACAAAGTCAGCAACAATTGTACTTTTAAAAGATGTTTTACTGAATGTAATCACCTTTAACTTTATACGATCAAATTATAGCAGATCAAATACTTTTACAAATCTTCACCCAGCAAATTACAAATTTGATACAGTTCACAAACATTAGTACATTTTTACAACTTCTTCAGATATCCCAAACAGTTTATCTCTAAAATACCTTCAATGTTACAATATTATAATTTGTTCTTAAGTGAAACTATTAGCTAACAGTGTTACTTCTAACATAAAAACAAATCTTTACTAATTAGAGAAACAATTAAAGTTCTTTGCCACCAACTTCAGGTCTGACACCTTTTAATCGTCCTTGTTCTTTTCTCCACCTCACTCTGTCTCTCTTCAGTGTTGTTCTTCCCCTTTTTTTCCCACTTTATCTCCTTTCCGATATTTCCTCTCTCACTCCTAATGCTGCTACAATGTTGCACCTTTTTCTACACAGCCAGTGTCCAACTTTCTCTGTCACTCCCCGGCTCACTGACTCTCCCTTCACTCCTGTTCCGCACATCTGCTTCCCACTCCAAAACAGCCTCCTCGACTCTCTCCCCTTCACCAACCACAACATCACTCTCTCGGTTGATTCTCTGCTCACCACCTCCGACACTTCTCCGATCACAGCCACCGACTTCTCCCACGAACTGCACCTCCGACACTTCTCCGATCACAGCCATCGACTCCTCCCATGAATTGCACCTCCGACACTTCTCTGATCACAGCCACTGACTCCTCCCATGAACTGCACCTCTGACACTTTTCACTGAAATCTCTCCTCTCACTGCTAATACTTTTACAACTCACCACAATGTTGCTTCTTGACTCTATTTCCTATAATATCCTTTCTGCCTCCATATCAAGTCCACTCACTAGCTCTACCACAATCAGCTCCCCCTCCTAACAGACTCAACCTACGTACTAAACTGCCACTTCCCAGAGCCTTCCAGAAGGTCCCCTCGTACCACTCACCACGTCTCGCACCAAATGTCAGTTGCCTAGCAACCTCCCTAAGCAACTCTGTGCACAACACTGCACGAGAGACCCATGCCTAAATACACAGTCCCACAATATCGTGGAAACAGCTCCAACACAGCCAACAATAAAATGCATACCCCCATCCTACAAAACCCAGGGGCATCACACATGTAGGTGAATGAATATTGACAATAAAAAACAATAGGAGAAGGTTCACATGACATACTACTCTATGCTGGTCCAGTTTCATCACTGAACCTTTCCAAAATCAAACTTATTGAGTAGTAAGTTTATTTGACTTAATTCTAGCATTCACTCAATACACTACTGTCACTCTCTAATTAATGTCTCCTCTTACATTAAGGTCACCAATGATTCATTACTTACCTTAAGTGTGCTAATTTAGAATGGGTTTCTTGCTGACCAGTCATGTTGTAAACTACAGCAATATTTTTATAGACTCCTTTAATGTGAGGTCAGATTTAAAATGCCATAAAAGCATTTGTATAAATAATGTTAGACATTGGCTAAAAGAATGTTACAATCAATATATGTATAACGTCCCAAACACACAGTCAAATGAAGAAGGCTGACACGTGTAGAAATAACAGAACAGTGCACGACTCAGCAACATTATAAAGGACTATGAACAGTTGGTGTTGGAGCAGTTGATAAAAGCAGTCACAGTACACTAGGTACAAGAGGAAAGAGGACTAGCAGATTGGTGCAGGAATAGGCAGGTCTAGAAGGAGAGTGCAGGAACATTGGAATTGGAGTATGGTACATGAGAGTGTCAAAGGAGAACCGCCGCAAAAGTTCACTAAACCAATAAACAGCAGAGAGGGTACTGTCCAGGATTATCATAAAAGTCAGCATTTACTATAACTACTACAAAAACTACTACTACAAAAAAGGGTTGTCGACTCTCCTGGAATATCCAGGAGACTCCCAAAATTTAGGCAGTTCTCCCGGTCTACCGGGAGAGCCAACAATTCTCCCATATGAGAGGCAGGGGGTCCTCTCATTATAGTAGAGGGAGGGACTTGATGGCGCGATT
This sequence comes from Limnodynastes dumerilii, assembly GCA_011038615.1. Taxonomy (NCBI): domain Eukaryota; kingdom Metazoa; phylum Chordata; class Amphibia; order Anura; family Limnodynastidae; genus Limnodynastes; species Limnodynastes dumerilii. Next base: position 71,240 of record WWET01001905.1, on the reverse strand, counting down.
TTCATGATCAAGCCCCGCCCACCCCCTGCAACTATACGAATAAAGGTATAACAGGAAAGAGGTGTGACTTAAAGATGTGATTTGCATAAATTGTGTCATTAAGCCCCGTCCAGTGTCAGCCTCTAGCTCTTCCCTTCGGTATCTACCGGAGGGAAGATTTTAAAATACGGCAACCCTGAAAAAACTACTGATAATGATGATAATAATCATAATAATCTATAAACTGTATGATGGATGGATAGATAGATCGATCTGCAATGTGGTTGCACATAATCAGCCTTTACAAATCTTAGACCTGACCGAGATTTGATTGCTAAATCCTTACATTAGCCTCCATTGCGTAGGCTAATGTACAGATTTTGGCCTCCATATACCGCATACAGAAGTTTAGGGCACTCCCCCTGCACTCCTGTGTGCAGAACTGATTTCCATAGCCAGAATCCTAGCTTAATTATTCTGCATGCATCTCTGTGCGTGCAGAATATTGTACATAAGGGCTTAGCCATACCTTTACTGTACAATTTAATACCTATGCCCACGCTGTCTCATACATTGTGAATGGACTAGCCCCCTGTGTGGAGGCTAAATTCTGTAGTGTACATAAGTCAGTTGAGTATCTTAATTTTGGATCCGATCCCTTGTTTACAAACCATGTTTATAATCTTTTAAAAGTGTGGCATTATATAGCAAATATTTTTAAGTTACATGCTTCACATGCTTACAAATGTATGTTAATAAAAGGAAAACAAAATATTTGTTCAACATGTACTTTTTTGAACATTTAAATAGAAAATAGTTCTTGTGTACTGTGTGCAGTATCTATTTTTTGTAATGATATTGGCAGTGGTTATTTGCAAGCACTGTGTAAGTAAAAAGTCAGATATTGTATGTAGAGGGGATATGTGTTTGATTTAGACATGAACCCTGGCAGGTACAAATAGTTCAAAATATTTCTGGCATTTGCAAGATGGGCCAGATGGCCAGTCCGGCCTGGTTCTAAAAGACTCTTTTACCTTATTTTCATCCTGCCAATTGTCTGTCCTGTAGAACAATTGTTTGTTTTCTGTTTAATACATGGTCTCTTAAAAAATACCAGTCACATTCCTCTATATGTTGTTGAAAGTGACATATCACCTTGTACAAAAATGAATCTGTCTATTCATGTTAAAAAGCTGAAAATGTCTTTTGTGTTCTGCACTTATAGCATCTGCTAAAATGGTGTTTTATTGAACAGGTCTGTGAGCTATTTATTCAATTCATACACTCAGGGCAATACTTTATAAAATGTAGAATTTCATCATAAGTCCCTGAACTGAAAAAGATTGATTTGCTTGTCATACTGAATAGACTCCAAAAAGTAGTTTAAGAAACAATTGACCCTGAGCTATTTGCCAACAAAGTCTTTGGGGCATCCAGTTGATGGCAGCTCAGATTCAAAAATGATACGCTCTAAGAGTTTTTCAAAATTAGAGAGGGTGTAATGATTCTGCTAAAGTAGCCACAGGACATTAAGATAGTCATCGAAATATGTTTGTAATATTCTCAGATGTACAGTATGATATAGTGTCATTTTATTGAATACATTTGCATATATTTGATTTATTTCAAACGTGATTTATTGTGAAATGTTTAAAAGGAACAGTGCATTGTAAAAAAAATAATAATATCATAAGGCCAGAATTAAGAAAATGAGCTGAATTACATACACAACATACGTGTGCATGCGCAGCACCTATGTTCTGCAATGTAACGCAGTCACCCGATGCTGTGTACCATGCAGAAATCAGCCTCTGCAAGAGAACTGGGCCTGCCCTAAGGGAAATGCATGGTGGGTGGGCTTTTCTATTTAAAGCATACAGTAAGGCCTGGGTTTAGACCTTACATACGATCCTATATTCCACGCGCAACTCTTTGCGTGTGTAATATAGGGTCTAAGGTAGGATCTTTTAGCTTTAATGTAGGTTACAGGACATGGATACACCATCCGCACATAGGAGAGCAGGGAAGTTCCCTATTCTCCTGTGTGCGGTATTGTAGGTCAGAAATTCTGTACGTTAGCCGCCGTTGAGGAAGCGAAGTACAAAATTTACATTTAAATCTGGATCAGGCCCATAAAGTTAAGCAAATATTATATATTATTATTAATAATAATAATAATAATAATAATAATATCAAAATACAAATAAGTAAATAATACTTTATATATTAGTTGGAAATGTAATACCTGATTTAAATGTTTGTTTCTTTCTCAATGTCAACTGCAAATATTAAGAAATACTTGGAGAAATATGTAGGTGAACTACCAAAATCTGTGCTCAACAGATATTTATTATTACTGTAAAGCTTACTGTATCATATACAGGACACAACATACAGCTTTAATTAGTGCATAGTAAGCATAGATATTGAGAAAAGATACAGAACAAGTAAAGCTGAACTATACAGGGGGAAAAGTTGACCGACTTGGGCTCCATTGCAAGGAAACAGGGTCTGAGTCTGGATGGAGGGGGGGGGATGCACACGCCCCTGTCTGCCGTGTATGTGTGCAATGCAGACAATTTGGAAGAGGTTGGAAGCTTAAAACAACCTTTTGCTCTACCTGTGTTAGAATTGAGTACTGTCTATAAATACATTGCTTTCAATTTAGAGATCTGTCTGCATCCATGAAAGAATATCAAGTGTAAAAACACATATTACAATTTGTTTAACAGACCTCCCAACTGTCCCGATTTGAGCGGGACAATCCCGCTTTCTGGGGTCTGTCCCACTGTCCCGCCCGCCTCACAACTTGTCCCGTGAGATCACACTGTGATCTCTCGGGACAAGTTGTGAAGCAGGCGGGACAGACCCCCCGAAAGCAGGACTGTCCTGCTCAAATGATCATTGTGATCATTGTGTTTTGTTTTTTTTGTAAAGCCTGTACCGCTGTATATGCGGCAAGGGCTTTACACTGCACAGTACAGGTAACACAGTGCTCCTACGGGAGCCCTGTAGGCCCAAACCTGTCACTGTGAATGGCAGTGACCGAACCTATGCAGTCACTGCCATTCTACAAACAGATTTGGTTCTACAGGGCTCTCATAGGAGTACCGCACCACACCACGTGACCGCAGATGGGAAGACGCAGCAGCAGGAGGAGGATGCAGCAACCGAGCGCCACGGAGAAAGGGAGAAGACTTCAAGGGTAAGTAACTGAAGATGCTGGAAAATAAGGGGCAGACAATGGAGGCTGGACATAAGGGACAGACAATGGAGGCTGGACATAAGGGGCAGACAATGGAGGCTGGACTTTTAAAGGGGCAGACAATCGAGGCTGGACATTTAAAGGGGCAGACAAAGGAAGCTGGACATAAGGGGTAGAAAATGGAGGCTGGGCATAAGGAGCAGACAATGGAGGCTAGACATTTAAAGGGGCAGACAACTGAAGCTGGAAATAAGGGGCAGACATGGAGGCTGGAAATTTAAAGGGGCAGACATGGAGGCTGGACATTTAAAAGGGCAGACAATGGATGCTGGACATTTAAAGAAGCAGACAATGGAGGCTGGAGATAAGGGGTAGAAAATGGAGGCTGGACATTAAAAGGGGCAGACAATGGAAGATGGAAATAAGGGGCAGACATGGAGGCTGGACATAAGGGGCAGGCATGGAGGCTGAACATTAAAATGGGCAGACATGGAGGCTGGACATTAAAAGGGGCAGAAAATGGGGGCTGGACATTCCAAGGGGCAGACATGGAGAATAGACATTACAAGGGGCACACAAGGAGACTGGACAAATGAACAGGGAGGAGACATATGGAGGCTGGACATAATAATAAGGGGAAGACATGGAGGCTGGACATAATAATAATAAGCGGCAGACATGGAGGTAGGGCAAATAAAGGGGCTATATGGAGGCTGGACATATCTGCACTAGACCCGCTGGTCTGGGCGGTGCAAGACACACCCACTTTCCCAGACACGCCCACTGGGTGGTACAATACACACCCTCTCTACCAGGTCATAAAATGTTGTCCCTCTTTTGAATTCTCAAATGTTGGGAGGTATGGGCCTGATCGAGAGCTACAATGGTACACTGAGCGTGCTTCATTCCCCCCGACACTCCCCCTTGCCCCAGTGTATTAACACTTTCTTACGCTGGCTAAAGGCTACCCTAACTTCAGCCAGCATAAGCGAGTGTAAACCTCAAAAATCTCTGGTACCATTACTGATTTGGATAACATATTATAAGCTCCTTAATAATCTTCTGAGGTTTCTTTAGAAGGGAAAATGGATTGTATGAATTTAGTTTCCTGATTCTCTAATACTTCATCTAGATACTTCACAGAAATCTCCAACACCAGTTGCACAAAACTAGAGCATTGTAATCTATTGTGTTAATAACATTTTGGACTAGATTTACTAAACTGCGGAAAAGGAAGGAAGTGGAGATGTTACCCATAGCAACCAATCAGATCCTTGCTCTCATTTTCCTATTACATATTAGAGAATGTAAGCTAGAATCTGATTAGTTGTTATGGGCAACATCTCTACCTTTCATTTTCCGCTATTTAGTAAATCTAGCCTTTAGCCTCTACATTTCCAATAGTTTATATGCTATTATTTGAATTTATCTTTAATCTATAATAGTTTGATGATTTGAACCTCTACATTAAACTTTGGACCTGATCCAGACTGAAGAATATGCCAATAGCATAGTGTATCTCTGTGTATAAGTAAGTAATTGTAGCTATTTAGACTAGATGGAACTTGCTGCTGTGAAGTTAAAGTTGATTTTTTAGAATAAACCTTTTGAACTTCAAAGTATTAATGTACTAAATCCAGATTTAAGAAATGTGGACGTCATCTGTGCTGTTGTCACGGTGGGCGGTCTCTTACCTCTCCCATGTCTGTCTCTCGGTGCCGAGTCCCGCCGCGGGTTCTTCCCGCGTCCTGCTCCTGCCGACATGCTGACTCCAGCATGTAAACAAGGACACGTGCTTCAGACGCTGCAGCCAGCGTCCCTCGCTCCCTGCCTGTCAATCATGGGCGTTAGGGGATCTCCCTACTTGCGCTGACGGCTGCTAGCCTATCAGAGACTAGCAGCCTCTATTTAGATTCCCCTGCTCCTTTGGCCCATGCCGGTTATAGCTTCTGTTTACAGTTCCTGTGCCTGCCTGTTGCTCTGCCTTGTCTCTTACTGTTTTTGATTACTGTTTGCCCCCTGTTACCCAGCCTTGTTCCTTGCCTGCTTCCCTCAGTGTGACCAGTTCCCTGTGCTCCCACCTTGCTGTTTTAACCCTTTCTGTTTTATTCCCTGCCTTCTCCAGCGTGGTTGTATTCGTTGCCCTTTGGGGTAGTTGGTTTGATTGTGTGAGCGAGTGAGTGATTGTCAGACCCTGTTTGTACTGTCAGTCCTGTTTGTCCTGTCCATTCCCATTGTCTCTCCGTGCTGTTTTGTGTTACCTGTGGTTTGTCCCGGTCCAGTCTCTTCTGGTTTCTCTTTGGCTATTTCCCGCTTGTTTATCCGTTCCCCTTCTGCTCCCGTTTCCACTTCCGAGTTTCCTCTAAGGTGCGTAACCTGACGGGTACCTACCAGCTCCAGTCTATCCCCACCATCTGGGGCTCTGGCGAACACTCGGTCCGACATCAGGCTCTACTATCCGGTGAGTTACTCGGTTCTTCTCTCCCTCTCTGGTCACCCCGGTACTCCGGGAAGGTAAACCCGGGGTACCGTTACAGCTGTGCATAAAAAGTCTGTGTTCCACTACAGTGCATGCGTGAGTTGCAGACTTCCAGGACAGATCTGGTTTTTTAGAATCCAGGCTTCCATCGGCAAGGTGGGTTGCATAAGTCAGATACGCATAGTGGAAGGTTGCAGATAAGTAAATTGTACAGTAAAGGTTTGGTTAAGCCGCTATGTACAGTCCTGATTTCCCCACAATTTCCATTGGCAGCACCAAGCAGAGCTTGGGATCTGACCCATTGTTACTTAGCGGTGCCCACCACCAATCAGCTTTTTATATTATAGGACCGGACCCAGACCTCAGGTCACTTACGCACGCAAGTAAGTACATGCGTAAGTGGCATTCACTGCGCCCTCCAGATGTTATGCTAAGTTTATAATAGTAACCCTAGCGCAAAAACAATCGTACGGAACTTTGTTCTGTATGAGCCCATTTCATAGCAAGCATGCAAAGTGTACAGTGTGGGAGGGGGCTCCCACAGTGCTGCGGATCAGCGGTCAAACAGAGTTAATGCAGGCTTATGGCAGCATAAGCTGCCATAAAGCCTGCACGAAAGAGAGGAGTAATAGGGGTTGTGCACTCCCCTCTCTCTCTCTCTCTCTCGGACGTACAGACCCTTGATTGTATGGAAACGTGCGGGGGTCTGGATCCAGTCCATAGTCTGTACTTTCTGCCTTTTATGTCTACATTTCCCATGGAGGTGGTTCCCTTGACATATAACCTGAGTATGGATTTCTGTATAACTGGGAGATTACATGCTTGTGGAGCTCACTTTCTTTTTGACAAGGGGAATCTTGTCACTAAAAAATCAAATATTCTGTATGATTAGTAAAAATCCAATTGAAACACCTTAAAACATCTTTATTTAGTAAGAAGTTGGAATTAAAAAAGCAATTATTAGCACTTCTTAAAATTGTGACATTTTTGTGATGTTATTTCATGGCTGTGAAAATTAGCAATTGAAACGTTAAGTGTTTCATTTTTCTAAGTTACAAAACATTGCTGTTTGCTGAAGTTCATGCGGTTTTATGTGCAATTAATACATAATACATTGCACAGTCTGGAAATCTCGCATTAAAGGGCATGTAAATCTCAGACAATATCTTTAGTATCTATATAGACTGCAGTTAACTGTATAACTCAGAATCCTACAAATAAAGTCACTAATGTTGTTTACTTCCACAGTGTATGTATATTTCCTGGTACTGATTAATGCAGCCTGTTTCCTACATGGTCAGTCATCTTTCTCTTTTGCTACTTTCTTATTTTTGCACTTTTAAAAGCTTTTCTATTAAAATAAGTATATCAATGAAAATAACATACTCACAGGTTAATGTACATGTACAGAAATAACTATACCACAGATTACATTTCTATCAGCAGTACCTATATTTAACAAAAATAAAAAATAATAAAATAACATAAAATAATCTATTATATGGGTAAATGTGATGGTGAATAAGGTGGATGTAGGTATTTAAATAGCAAATCCAAGCTGACAATTAGTCGCAGTTAACAAAGCCCTAACATATTTTGCATAAAAAAATACATATTTTCCCAAATCTCTTAAGAAGAAATACATTTCATACATGAACATAATATATTTTTTTTTATAAAATGATCTCAAATATTTTCACACAGGGCTAAGGTATATAAATCATAAATTAAAATCCAACTCATATAAATTCTGAAGACCCATTAAAACACACAGTAAGGGCCTCATTCACTAAGCTCGATTTGGGCTTAATCGCCTTAAATCGTGTGATTTTTAGCTTAAAAATCGGCGTATTCTGTGTATTCACTAAGCTAAAAATCACACGATTTAGCGGGTTTTTTATTGCGGGTCCGAAATTCGCGGTCCCGACTTTTTTGAATTACAAACATAGGAAGTTTGTAATTCACTAAAGACGATTTCACCGGGATCGCGGTGAAATCGCCTTTAAATCACAAAACATAAATTCGCCTCTATAGAGGGGCGAATGTATCTTTTTTTGGCCGATCGCGACCATTAAAACACATGGTTGTATAACAGACATGTGTTTTTGTGCTTAAAAATCCAAAGTGCTGCATGGCTGCAATGTGTAGCCATGCTGTAGTCATTGAATTACAAAGATCAGCAAAGGTGATCCTTGTAATTCTGTGTATACAGCATGGCTACACTTGTAGCCATGCAGCGCTCCGTTTACAGTGTGTGTAAAAATAAAAAATAAAAACACTACACAGACATTAACCCTTACAATGCTTTATTAAAGTGTTACATGTGTAAAAATATGTAAACCTAACTAACATTACCCCCTACGTGTATGCACTTACCTTAGGTGGTCATCTCTCCTAAACTAAGTGGTACACATAAAGTGTTACATGTGTATAAAAATAAAAAACAATTATTTAAACTCACCATTAGATGTCCGTTCTGTTGTTCTGTTCTTGGGAGCCTTCTAATTTTCTTGAAATGCTGAATTCTGTTCTTTTCTTCAAGATTGAAAAATCTTCTGGGCTAGAGATGCAGAAGAAAGCTTCTATTCTTGATCCCGGTGTCTTCAATATAACATCCCGGCAGTAGGGGTCGCTGATTATCTTCAGAAGGTGACGTCAGGAACAATAGAGCTGTACTGTACTGTATCTGGCACTCTGTCAATAAGGCTGTTCCCGCTGTTATTGTAGTGCTATACTGTCCACTTAAATAATGTTCAGGGGTACATAGGAATGTGGGGTATCCTTTTCTGAGCAAATGGATTGAATGGAATATGGAAAGATAAAATAGAAAGGCTCTCAATGTGTAAAAAAAAAAAATCAACAACAATTTATTATACACATGGTAATGACAAAGAAAAAATATATAAAAAATGTTAAAAGAAGTAAACTATCAATAAAACAAGAGGAGGTATTAAAAGACAACAAATTAAAACACGGAATAGAAGAATTTAAAAGAAATTCACCCCCCCGGGGGGAGTCCTGTACTGGACTTTGTAAAAGTGCAATGTGCTGGATGTAATGCCCAGGTCTGTAACACTGCTTAAGCCGCCAAACAATAATGGAGCTCAACCACCGCCTGCAACAATCACCACCCAGCTTCTATATTCCTCACCCTGCAGATTAAGTTCTATTCACACTTATTTCTCTTTATTTATACAATTGTATAGAGTAGAGTAGTACTGTTAATTTCTTTAACTTTAGAGCGCCCTCTACTGGTGGGAGTTTAGTAAGAATTCTTCGAGATCAAGGTGAGGAGCTGCCGTCGTCCTCTGCAGGGATGAAGACTTCGAAAGAATAAAGAACACTTCAGATTAAG